>CAUYQV010172706.1:0-29866 GCA_963574575.1 Galagoides demidoff | reverse complement strand
ATGCCTGGCTAGTTTTTTTTGAGACAGAGCCTTAGGCTGTCCCCCTGGGTAGAGTGCTGTGTCATCACAGCTCACAGCAACTTCCAACTCTTGGGCTCAAGCAAGTCTCCTGCCTCAGCCTCCCAAGTAGCTGGGACCACAGGTGCCTGCCACAGTGCCTGGCTATTTTTTGGTTGCAGCTGTCATTGTTTGGTGGGCTGGGCTGGATTTGACCCCGCCACCTTAGGTGTATGTGACTGATGCCTTAGCCACTTGAGCCACAGGCGCCGAGCCACGGGCTAGTTTTTATATTTTTAGTAGAGACAGTTTTTCACTCTTCCTCAGGCTAGTCTTAAACTTGTGAGCTCATGCAATCCACCAGCCCTGGTATCCCAAGAGTACTGGGATTACAGGTGTGAGTTATTTCCCCCAGCCGGTAGGCATGTAAATAAGTAGTCTTCAGTTGAGGAAACAAAGATACATAAAATTTGTTTCCTTCACTCTGTGAGTTCAAATTTTAGCTGAGAGAGTAGACATGTACATCTAGCTATACTGTAGTATTATAAGCAATTTACTAAGAATAGGGACTTTTTAAATGTCTTGATCTGAGGATGGATTGCTTCTTGTGAGTATTGAGGTGGGTGTTCTAGGACTTCTGTGAGGTTTAGGAAGCTCCAGGGAAAGTAAAGGAGGCCAAACTTCATTTCATAATTTGTAACATGAAGAATCTTTTTGTAAATATGTGTTATGTTTTATTTGTACTTTTTCATGTGAAATATACAATGCTATTTCCAGGTAAATTTTTCAGTGTCAATTGTAATTTTTACTTTTTTTTTTTAATCTCTTTTGCTGTTCTTATTGTTCATTTTGAATGTCTGGGAGGATGCTATTACTCCAGAGTTCTTGTTTCTCTGGTATGTTTTCATTATGAACAATAGCACTATTTTTGAGGAATTAAAGGTGATTTTCTAAGGAAAATACTAATAGTCCATTATTCTATGTAGGAAATACATGTTACTAACTTAAGAATTTGTTTTTTTCTCAGAAACAGCAACTCTTCCGTACCATATTCCACACTTGGCTTGTTCAGTCTATCACATGACATTGAAAGACTTGCCTGCCATGGTTAGGTTGTGGTGGAATAGCAGTGAGAAGCGTGTTTTCAATATTGTAGATAGATTTACAAGCAAGTATGTCAGCAGTGTTCTTTCTTTTCAAGAAATATCTTCTGTGCAAACAAGTACACAACTGTTTAATGGCATGACGGTTAGTATTGTCTTAACTTTCTAGAAAAGTTGTTTGATATTGCTTGTCATTGTGAATGTAATAAAACTGGGAACCTTGGGGTGGCGCCTGTGGCTCAGTGAGTAGGGTTAGGGTGCCAGCCCCATATACCGAAGTTGGCGGGTTCGAACCCCACCCCGGCCAAGCTGCAACAAAAAATAGCCAGGCGTTGTGGCAGGTGCCTGTAGTCCCAGCTACTTAGGGGGCTGGGGCAAGAGAATCGCCTAGGCTCAGGAGCTGGAGGTTGCTGTGAGCTGTGACGCCATAGCACTCTACCAAGGGCAACAAAGTGAGACTCTGTCTCTTAAAAAACAAACAAACAAAAAACTGGGAGCCTTGATTCAGAATTTATAGAAATTGTGTGCCTTATTTTCTGATTCTGTTTAAAATCCCAACATTATTTTATCTGTGGATTGAAATGGTAGTATGATTTCATTTGCCCACCAAAGTTTTTGAGTATTCATTAGTTCATTGAAAATATATATTGGAATACTTTATACATGCCAAGCAGTGTGTCTCAGTCACCTGAAAAATGAACAGTTTAGTAGGGTTGGGATCCTGTCCTGTAATAACATACAATCTAATAAAGGGAAGAGAGTGATACTGATAAGAATTTTTGCACAATAAGAAAAAGTGTACTCTGTGATCCGAGTGGAAAAGGTTCATCTGGCTGAGGGAATTAGATGAGACTTTATAGAGGAAGATTAATTTGAGGTGAGCAGGATTTTGTTACAGGGAAAACAAAGAGAAAGGAATTTAACAGAGGAAACAGTAGAGCAAAAGCTAAAAGGATGGGGATGAGAATGTTATTTCTGTGATTGCCCAAGTGACGATGAATAACCCAGTATTCATATAGAGCAGAGGTCCCAAAGGGAAGTGGAGAGCCGACTACTTCAACAATGGGTTAAAGCTGTCTTGGGAAAGACCTCAAATTAACAGTCTAAAATATTTGGTTCTGTTCAACTTTTGAAGATTTTCCATTCAGCTAGTAACATAGAGTTACAATCTGTGAAATGCTCTGACTGCAATATATAGCATGGGTTGTTGGCATAGAACTGGGATTCCAGTGAGTAGTTGGGGAGAAGAGTGGGGTAGACATTATGAGCAAAGAAATAGGTCTGCATGAGATAGTATCAGTGGGAATGTAGAAGAGGAGGTGATTTAGCTAAACTTGCACCTGGTTAATATCTAAATTGGGGTAGAAGGAGAAATTTCAGATGATGCTATGGCCAAGAGCAAGTTTTTAAAGGATGATAATGTGTGTTTTATGTTGAGTTTGTAGTGTTAGTATGAAAAAAAAAATCAGGTATAAATTTTGTGGAAGTTCCTGGTTAGCTCCAAAAACTCAGAATAATGTGGTAGACAAAGCCTTGGATGACATAGAAGTGATATTTGATTCTCTAGGTGTGGAAGAGAAGAGATAATTAATAACCTATTTTGTCATTTATCTACTCAAGAACTATTTATTATGTTGTAAGTCTAATTTAAAAACATAATTATTTGTGAACAGTGCATTTTTTAAAAAACAAACTTTGTATATCACAAAATCCTTATAAAAAATGCCAGATTTTATTTAAACCCACTTATTGAATATCTCATGTCAAATAAATGTGTTTATGTGCATTTTGTGTGAACAAAGACTTTAGCTGTTAATAGTCAGCCTGTCAAAATGTTTTTTGGATGAATGAAGGGAATTTGGCAGAAAAAGTTACCTTTACTGTGTTTCAGGTTAAAGCTCGAGCTACTACTCGAGAAGTAATGGCTACTTATACTATTGAGGACATAGTCATTGAACTTATTATACAGTTGCCTTCAAATTACCCACTGGGTTCAATAACGGTGGAAAGTGGGAAGAGAGTTGGCGTGGCTGTTCAGCAGTGGCGGAACTGGATGCTGCAGCTGAGCACCTACCTCACCCATCAGGTGAGTGTCTGCTCAGCCCTGGGGCCCTCCAGACAGGAAAGAGGTGACAGTCAAACACAAATAGATCTCTTCTGCCTAAGATACAAATAGATATTCATTTTCCATGGATAAATGGCTTGACACTCCCATCTCTATTTTAATTTTGAAGGCTCATTTGCTTTTTAGTGTTTGAAAAGGAGTGGCTTTTCATTGGTACATTTTTACATGTGATAGTAAAAAACTGGTGTGAAGGAAATCTTTTGAAAGATACATTCAGACAGATGCATTCTTCCTGAGCTACTTTTATTCCTAGATTTCGGCTCTCCTTTGGTTAGAGAAATACCACTATTCTCAAAGACTTTTGACCTTTAATCAAATTCTAAGTCTTCTTCAGTCCTCTTTGCACACTATGAGTATCACAAGGTAATGATTTTAAAAGAAATTATGTTCACCAATCTTGTAGAATTAGAAAAAAACAGTTGGGAAGGTGAGATGATTGTATCATTTTCAGTTAAAGATTAGAACAGATCTAAATGATGTAATTATTAGAAGAGTTTTATCATATAATAAGCTGAGGCTATAAGAATTGGAGTATTGCTTCAAAAGCCTTCAAAGTTTGAATGGAGCAAAATTACAAGCTGGTTTTTTTAATTTGAGAGGTTTTATAAATGTTATAAACTAACAAAATTACAGCTTGTTTTTAAAATTTGACAGTTATAAATGGTTAAATTTGAGAGATTTTGTAAATGTTTACAACATTTGTAAATAATTATATATGTACAATGTGTATGTAGTCAAGCAGTTTCTCTTCTTTCAGGATTATAATTCAACTTTTAAATTTGTGAAATTGAATAAAAATAGTATTGGTGGTCTTCAACATATAATGCCTCTTTTCTTCTTGTTGACAGAATGGAAGTATAATGGAAGGCTTAGCATTATGGAAAAATAATGTAGACAAACGTTTTGAGGGTGTTGAAGATTGTATGATCTGTTTCTCAGTCATTCATGGTTTCAACTATTCTCTTCCCAAAAAAGCCTGTAGAACATGCAAGAAAAAGTTCCATTCAGCCTGCTTGGTAAGTCTAAGGAGAATTAATTAAACTTACCTTCACTTTGGAGGAAAAACAATGTATATTAAACTCTTAATTGTAGTTAATGGGAAACATTAAAAAGTAATTTTTCAAAATCTATAAAAGATAATTCCTAATGTACTGAGTCTATGGTAGTATCAGAGTACTTTGATAAGGCAGTGTTTCTAATACAGCTGTCAGCACTTATGAAACAGGTAATCTTGTGAGATCCAGACCACTGAGGAAACTACAAGGATTGGAATTGGAGGCATCTGACATCCGAGCCTTTTGCTCTTTTTAAACATCACTTTGGAAAGGAGGCTGTCTTGTGTTTAGTTGCTTTGCGGGAGATCTTCCTCATATCTCAGTGGCGTGTGCATGAGCTATGAGGAAGAAAGAATCTTAGTGGAGCCTTTGCGAATAATATTCAGTTGTGCTGATTTTGGAGATAAAAATTTTAGTGTTCTTCCCTTTTCACTTTATAGTTTGAAGGTTACTTTAGATGTGTGTGTGTTTAAGGTGACAGCTTTAAAAATTCCTTTAACATTTCAACTTTTCTTTTTCAGTACAAATGGTTTACATCTAGCAACAAATCCACTTGTCCACTCTGTCGGGAGACCTTTTTCTGAACCCCCCCCCTCCCCCTGCACTGGAAGTGGTGATCCCTGAAGGAAATCAAGCAAAGGCCCTGGATTCGGATCCATCATAAAGTGCTGATGTGTGGAAGCCAGTGAACATTACTTTCAGATAGGACCTTCTCTGGAAAATTATTTTGGTTAATATAATAATCCTGAAATCAGGTTTGCTTATCTTTAGATTGCTTTGTAAATGTTTAGAAACCTTTTCTTTTACAAAAGAATATTAAATACTTGAGAGAAAATATTTATATTAATGGTTTAATCTCTTTGTATATTAAAGAATAAATATGAAAAAACCCTAAATTACAGAATTGGAATTTGTGAAAACATTGTACAAATATATTATAATATTAAACCCATTCAGTTTGTTGATCTGTGTTCTAGAACAGCCCAAGAGAAGCAAAGTGAATCGAGAGAGCTGATTTACATCTACAGATATTTTAAAACTTTATTTATTAGTTATGACAATAAAATTAGTAGTATTCTGATTATAGATTATTTTAATGATAAAATGATACTAAGTTATTAATATGGCTTATCTTAAGCTACTTAAAGCATGCTCTGAAATCCTACATAAAGAGTGGAAACTGAACTTGAAGGTACTTCCATTTATCAAGGGTTATGAAATTCAGAAAATTAAATTGATGACAGTAACCTTTTGCTTGTGGAAGAATTATTTCCATGGATTGGTGAAATTTACATTGTAAACTTGTCAGTGAATTTATTATTCAGTTTGAGTCTCCAGAGGGTGAGAATTTCAAGAAATAATAATTCAATTCTTTCATTTGTGAAGCAGAAGGATAGTTATTTCTCTATTGAGAGGGAAGAAATACATGAATAAATATTATTGAAACTTAAAGACTGGTGAAAAAAACAAAACATTTAAAAATATTGTAGGAAGCTTTCAATTTTGTAAGCAAATTTTTGCTCTTCTTACCAGGCACAGTTTCAGTGCCTGGTATTGGGGGGAGCAAACTTTTTTTAGCCTTCAGAAGTGAAGGTTAAGGATTTTAACACTAGGTATAATAATTTAGTATAACAAGCTGAAGTGGTGGAGGAAGTAAAAGCCTGCCTTTTTGCCATGATACTAGTACCCTTAAAAACTGGGTCAAAAATATAAAAGTTAGGAAACTTAGAAATTGGAATAATTTTATTACAGTCTTCCATTACATGGGAAATAACATACCTAATAGCAAGGTTACCTGAGAGGTCAGCCAGTCATCTGTGTTGCAAATGTTTAACTGGTAAAAAGCAACTCATGTCAAATAAAATTATGCTTACCATCAACTGAGTAAAATGACTATTATTGCACTAGTATGAACGTGGTCAGAGGATTGTAGTTGAGAGTGAAGTATTACATATGAGTTACAGATCTCTTGAGTTGTATTTGTAGATGCATTGCCCTATCCAGTTTTGTTTGTCTCCTGAATTTTTCTGTGTAGTATTTATTATTACCTTGAGGCTTAAAGAATAAGTGAAGTACAGATAGCAAAATTTTACTACCTCTTATTAAGCCCCTTCTTGAAATGTTCTCTTATCTGTGTCTCACTCTGACATAGTAATCTAAAAGGACTGTGTTACTCCCCAATGGAAACTATACACTTTTCCTTTAAAAATGGTTTTATAATAAGACTGTGTTTATAACCTTTCCAGTATTGGAACTTCTTGGCTTCTGACCCAGACCCCATATAGAAAAGAAAAGGGAATATTGGACTATTGTTTTTCCACATTAGTATTAAGGCATCCGGTTCTTGGTAAACACTATAATTATGTAGTTATAATTAATTACTCTTCATACTTAGGATTCAGTACAATTCTTTAAGATTTGTAAGTATAATTGTAAAGCTTATTATTGTTTATAATGCTAAAAAAAAAAAAGCTTTCCAAAATAAGACTGAAATTCAAAGTGCTACTTTAAAGTTTTATTTATATAGCTTTGACAACAATAACAAAAAGCAGCCATTAAAATATAAGCATAAGAACATTTAAAAGTCGCATGAAATTCAAAGCCCGTTAGCAGAATTATTAATTTAAGACCCCTAAAGTAGACTGCAAATTTTTAAATTTATTTTTGACTTTTTAATTTATCACATGCTCTAATGTATGTACATAAGTTCTGTGGCTTTAATAATGTTATTACCTGATACATTTTTGTGGTATGAATAATTAATGTTATTATTGGTTATACCATATATGCCCATTAAAATTCTTATAAATTACAAAATATTTCAAATATACAGAAAAATAATAATATCAATGCCCTTGTATTCTTCACATACTATTTTGCCATATTTGCTTCTGGTTTTTAAAGAAATAAAATGATGCTCTTGTGTACTCCTCCCTGGCGCCATTCTCCTTCCCTTCTTAGAGCTAACCCATTATTCTGAAATTGGTGTGATGCCTAACTATTTAAGATTTTTTATTTTTCCATGTGTTTGTATCCATAAACAATATGTAGCAATTTTTTTAAAAATTTATATTTACTGGGCGGCGCCTGTGGCTCAAAGGAGTAGGGCGCTGGCCCCATATACTGGAGGTGGAGGGTTCAAACCCAGCCCTGGCCAAAAACTGCAAAAAAAAGAAAAAAAATTTATATTCACAATATCTTTTTTTTTTTTTTTTTTTTTTTGAGACAGAGCCTCAAGCTGTCCCCCTGGGTAGAGTGCTGTGGCATCACAGCTCACAGCAACCTCCAACACCTGGGCCCAAGCAAGTCTCCTGCCTCCACCTCCCAAGTAGCTGGGACCACAGGCGCCTACCACAATGCCTGGCTATTTTTTTTTTTTTTTTTGGTTGCAGCCGTCATTGTTGTTTGGTGGGCTGGATTCAAACCCGCCACCTTAGATGTATGTGGCTGGCGCCTTAGCCACTTGAGCCACAGGAGCCAAGCCTATTCACAATATCTTAATGAACATAATCTTTTTTAACTTGCTTTTTAAGACAGTATACTGTTCAGTATCTTGTTTACTTAGCATTTCCCCTAGTAACAATTGTTTCAATTATTATTTTTTTTTGCCATTTTGAATAGCGCCACAAGGTGTACATTCTTTGTTTTTTTTTTGAGATAGACCCTCAAACTGTTGCCCTGGGCAGAGTGTTGTGGCATCACAGTTCACAGCAACCTCCAACTCTTGGGTTTAAGTGATTCTCTTGCCTCAGCCTCCCAAGTAGCTGGGACTACAGGTGCCCGCCACAACGCCTGGCTATTTTTTTTGGTTGCAGTTATCATTGTTGTTTGACAGTCCTGGGCTGGATTCGAACCTGTCAGCTCTGGTGTATATGGCTGGCACGTTAGCCACTTGAGCCACAGGCACTGAGCCTGGTTTTCCTACCTTGTCACCAACATTAGTCTTATTAGAATTTTTAAGTTTTCCAGGTTGATAGCTATGAGATGTTAGCTCTTTAACTTATATTTCTCTAAGAATCTTAGCTTTGTTTTATGTATTTGTTTCAACATTATTTTGTAAATTATCCATAATCCGTCCCTATTTTTCTTTACTGGACTTCTTGTGTTCTTATTGATTATAGCACTTTAATCTGTTATACAACTTCTAGTTTGTGGTTTGTCTTTAACAAGGTCTGTGATTACCTTTAATTTTACTGAATTTTTCAGTTAAATTTAATCAAATTAATCATTTTTTTTTCTTTTAAGATAGAGGCTTTTTTATGTTAAGTTTTAAAAATTTGTTACTTTCTGAGGTTTAAAAAAATTTCATTGTATTTTATTCTAAGTTTTAAATTTCAAAATGTGTCTAATTCATCTGGAATTAATTTTTATGACCGTTGTAAGTTAGAATTCTTACTTTATGCTGATAACCACTTTTACATAATTATTTATTAAATAATATACTCATTCCCCCATTGTGTTTGTAGTACCTCATCTCTTAGAAGTGTTACTTAACAATCTCCTTGGTTTCTGGGCTCTGTTCTGTTCCATTAATCTATTTATCTTTGCTAATTTTTTTTCTTTGAAGATTTAAAATTAATCTTGAAAGGTAGATGTGTAGTCCTTTAATCTTTTTTGTCAAAACATCTTTACATCCTTGGATAGCCGTATCTTCTACCCAAGAACCTCCTCTTCCCCTATTTGTTTAATATCATGGCAATTTGTTCTCACTATCATGGATTTTCTCAGGAAGAATTTGACAAGTGTCCATCTTAGGCTTTATCTGGTATGACCAGGTGGCTTTTATGACTTTGCCAGATTTTATCCTCAAGATCTTACAACTCAATTATTCTAAAATTTTTTTTTCAAAATTGGAGGCAAAAATTTTGTTTGTGGTGGAATCCTTTAATCTCTCCATAGGTTTCTATTTTATAAATTTTTTACAAACAACTTTTGTTAGGGCAGACTGTTTACCATGGAGGTCTTTTATTTCTAGTATCATTGATAATGTCTTTTTTTTTTTTTTACTGTGGATTTCTAGTTATTTATTTATTTATTTATTTTTGAGACAGAGTCTCAGGCTGTTACCCTGGGTAGAGTGCCATGGCATCGCAGCTCACAACAACCTCCAACTGTTGGGCTCAAGCAATCCTCTTGCCTCAGTTTTTTTTTTTTTTTTCTATGTTTAGTGGAGACAGGGTCTAGCTTTTGCTTAGGCTGCTCTTGAACTCGTGAGCTCAAGCTATCCACCTGCCTCAGCCTCCCAGAGTGCTAGGATTACAGGCATGAACCACCTCAACCGGCCCATAGATTTCTTTTTAAGGACAAGAACCTTTTTGGAGGCATTGAGGCATCAAATAATTTGTATACTTAGTTTCCAGATTTTATAGAGGAACCCAAGGAGATTCAGAGACCACTTTCTTAACATCACATTCCAAATTCATATGCTATTTAAAAAATACACTGGTTGTAAGTTATTCATAGTTTTGACATGTCCAATACCAGAATTTTGGCCACTTTGAGCCTATTTGGCTTTTGGTAAGGTACTGGATTTTCTTGAAGAGTCTGGTGTAGTTATTGCATAGTCAATTGGCATTGTTTAAAACCCATTAATAAGAGTACTGTGAGAATTTGGTAGGACAGGGTTCAGAATGTCTGATCTAGGCATGGACACTTTTGGAATTGAAGAATCATAGCATGGGTTTTGCCTTCATCAGCTAATAGTAGTAGAGTGTCTCAATTTCAAAAGATTCACTAGTAAATGGTAAGATGAGGAGAAAGTAATATCCTTTATGTGGTATCACTGTATTTATTTTTGCACATTGATCTTGTACTCTACAACTGTGCTGAACTCATTTATTAGTTTTTAGAGGCAGGGTCTTTGTTACCCAAGCTGGAGTGCAGTGGCGCCATCATAGCTCTCTGTAGCCTTAAACTCCTAGGTGCATGTGAAGCAGTCCTGCCTGAGCTTCCCAAGTAGCTGGGATTATAGGCATGCACCACAATGCATGGCCAAGTTTTTTAAAAATTTACTGTAGAGATGGGGTCTCACTGTGTTAGCAGGATGGTCTTGAACTCCTGAAATCCTCTTATCTCAGCCTCCCACAGGTGCTGAGATTACATCACCAACCACCATGCCCAGCAATTCTAATGGTTTCCTAATAGACTGCTTGGGATTTTCTACATACCAGAGAATGTGTAGCTGGGACTACAGGCGCCTGCCACAACACTCAGCTATTTTTTTGTTGCAGTTGTCATTGTTGTTTTTAGCTGGCCCAGGCTGGGTTCAAACCCACCAGCCTTGGTGTATGTGGCTGGCACCCTACCCACTGAGCTATGGGCACCAAGCTGAGGCAGTGAATTTTTGAATCATGAAATGTGAACTTTTGTGTCTGCATAATGTTTTTGAGGTTTGTACACGCAGTAACAGTACTTCATTTCTTTCTATTACTAAATAATATGTGTATTTCATTGCATATTCAGTATTTGCCACAGTTTGCTTTCATTAATTCTGATGGGTATTTGGGCTATTTCTACTTCTTAGAATTCACTATTGGAATTAGGTCTGACTTTGAGTAACTCTCCCTCCTCCCCCCCAAAAAAAATCCAGAGTAAATGTGATTTAAGTAAGACAGAATTTTATTTCTATCTTTTGTAAATGAAGTCTAGATGTAAGCAGTTCAGGACTGTTTTATGATAACTTTATAATCATCAAGGACTAAGGCTGTTTATGGTCCAAATGTTCAAGCACCAGCCATTTTTTGCATGTTAAATCTAGCACAAATGAAAGATGAAAAGAGCATGCTTCTTTAAGGACATTCCTCAGAAGTCACAGACATTGGAAAGAATTTATTCTTGTGTCCACACCTAGCTGCAAGAGGAGCTGGCAAATAAAATCTTTATTCTAAGCAATCATATGCCCACCTAAAAATCAAAAAAGAGTTTTATTGCTGTGGAAAATAGGGACAACAGATTTAGGAGACAACTGACAGTATTTATTGCAACTTACCATCTGACAGTTATGTAAACATAGTCTTTCCTAATACTAGTCAATATTTGCAAGTTTGAAAGACCATAAATTTCTAGAGTTGAACAAGCCTTTAATGTAAATGTACAATCTTTTCTAGCCAGTCTGAGAAGCTTTTTTAATTGTAATGTTTATTCCATTTATGTCATATAATTACTTATAAAATTAGCTTTCTAATAGTCCTGTTTTGTGTTTCTTCTCTTTTTTGGTCTTTTTATTGAATACTTTTTTTCATTATTTGCATTTTCTATTATTTTAATTATAAAAATAGCATTAGTTTAATTATTTAAGGTTATCCTCAAGATTATAGCATTTCTACTTGCCTTGTCAGTTAAGTAATTACGCTTTTTAGAAAGCATTTCCCTTTCCCTGAATACACACTCCTTTTCATGCCTACATAGCAGGAACACTGTCATAGTCTGCTTTATAGTATTAGCTTTTAAGACAATGCCTATGAATTTCATATCTTAATTGTTTTCCTCTCTTACTGTGCTGGCAAGACTTCAGAGTAAACAATTCTATCCTTATCTTTTGATTAATTTTAAAATGGAATAGTTTTAAGTCACTAAATGTGATGTACCCCAGGCTTGGATTACAGCCGCTGTTTTGGTTAGGAAGTTCCTATTTGCTTATATTTTTAAGTCCTGAATGGATGATAAGTTTTATCCAATGCTTTTTCTACATCTATTGAGCTGACAATGTTTTTTTTCCCCCTCCCTTTCTATTCTTGTGGTGGATTACATAAATAGGTTTTGTAATTTTGAATCATCCTTGTATTTTGGGGATAAAACCTATTTGGCCATTGTTCTATTATTTGTGAACTTAAAAATAATTTCAAATTTTGCAACTTTGTTCACAAATAAAATTCACTGGTGATAATTGTTCTTGTCTGATTATCATTCTTCTCTGAGATTATTTCAATTATAAGTTACATTTATAATTTTCTTCTGTCAATGATGTCAGGTTTGTCTATCCTCTTCCCTTTCATTTCTTTTTCTTTTCCTATTCGCTGGCTGGGACTTCCAGTGGAGATACTGAATAGGAGTGGTAACAGGTGGTGTCTTTTGTTTCTGACTTTTAAAGAGAATGCTTTCAGTGTTTTCTACTTTAAGAATATTTGCCATAGTTTTTTGTATACAGACTATATCAGGTTAAGAAAGTTTCCTGTCTTCCTAGTTTGCTAAGTATATTGAATTTTAACAAATGTTTTTCCACATCTGTTGAGGTGATAAGGTATTATTTTTCTTTCCTTTAATCTATTAGAATGATAAATGGATTGATGGATTTTTCTATTAAACCATGGTTACACTCCTAGGTAAATGCGACTTGGTTATGCTGTATCATCTGTTTTATATATATTCTGCTAGATCTAGTTTGTTGAAATTTTATTATTTTTTTCCTCCATGTGGATGTGATTGGCCTGTAATTTTCCTTTCTTACATAAACCTTATCTGGTTTTGTTATTAAGGCTTTGTTATAAGGTTTAATACAATTATCTGGGGAAATAATTACAAGAATTACCTCCTTTCTTGGGCATACAGCTCAAGTATATTGGCACCATCTGACTGAGTTCCAGCCACTGGAATGTGAAGGGACTTACGCCCTTCCAGGACTGGCTCATAAAAACCTCCCATGCATGCTATCCCTTTCCTTCCCCTCTTTATGCTGACAGATTATAGGCTGAATGTGATGGTGGCACAAAATAGAAGGATCCTGAGTATCTGAATGAATGGAATAGAATACTTTGCATCCCCTGGACAAATCTCATTAGACTACTATGAGTGAGCAATAAACTGTCATTGTGTCACTAATAAAGGACTTGATACACTGAAGTGGAAGGCTGCTGTGATAAAACCCTAAAGTACTTGGTATTGGTTTAGTCATGGGGGTTGGTGAGGAAACTACTATCAGAAGCTGGAAAGGTGGTAAGCACTGAAGTTATTTACACATTGGCAAAACAACTGGCAAAATTGTGATCTACGGTATTATGTACCAACTGAACTTAAGGGGAACAGGTTGGAAAACAGTATTTGTAGTGTACGTTGATTGTCACTGATTGCACTCGGCAGGGCGTTATAGGAAAAAACCAGACAACTTATAACAGGTAATAAGTCATAGAGTCTACAAATGTGGGGTATTAAAGGATCGAGAAATCTGACAGCTTCTAGATCCCAAATAGTAAGGATAACATAGTCTTATTAGGAGCCACCATTTCTAATTTTAAAAAAAGGCATTGGTAGGAGGAAGCAAATATATAAAAGAGACCAGAAAACTATATTTAGGAGAAAATAAGTTACAGGTAATGAACCAGCATTTAGGACTGACTGGCAGAAAATGTATCAGAAGCCTAGTATGTTTTTATGTAAATTATTGTCCAAAAAAGACCCCCAAACACAGCACAATAAAAACAAAAAAATCTACAAATCCTGAATATTCCTAAAACAACCACTGAGAGGAGGACAACTGCAAAAATCTCTCAGTCCCCACGAAGTTCTAGAAGGGCTAGGGTTAGTGTTAGGGACATGTGGTACTCCAAGCTGTCTTCCACTGTTTTTTTCCCTCTCCATGGTAACTGAGGTTAGAGATTAGATATGATGGTGGCACCAGATAACATCTCAAATGTGGCCAAGGGA
The DNA here is from genome assembly GCA_963574575.1 of Galagoides demidoff. Taxonomy (NCBI): domain Eukaryota; kingdom Metazoa; phylum Chordata; class Mammalia; order Primates; family Galagidae; genus Galagoides; species Galagoides demidoff. The sequence goes on along the minus strand of CAUYQV010172706.1, from coordinate 15,947 downwards.
AAGAATAGATAAGGCAGAACATTATGAAAGGCAGAGTTGAATCACAAGAAGAACAAGAGAGAGAGTTCCTCCCCCGAAGCAAAAGCAGCTCCTCCTCAACGTCCTTTACTCCCTCAGGTCTCTGGGACGCTGAATTGCTTTGGAGACCTTTGCAGACCTTTGCAGTTATGTTGGGACCACATGTCAAGAGTTCTGGCCAATGAACAAATGCAGATGGAAGGAAGCCACGTATAGACCCAGCCCTTAGAAATTTCCAATGTGTCAATTCCATCCTCAGAAGTCTATGTTGAAGATGGGGTATCACAAGATGGAAAGATTCTGGGTTCCTGAATAATATCATGGGCTTTGAGAGTTCTTCCTTTTTTCCCCCTCTCTATAACCACTCACGATTGTAACCTGAACAACTAGAACCTTTTAAGTTGCTAAGCTCTGTCTGAAGATTCTGGGGTTAACTATTATCTTATTCTCATTAATATAGGGACTGGGCAATCTTTTTGATTCTCTGGAAGACTGTATAAAACTGAAATCTGTTTTTGAAAATGCTGCAAAACTCAACTTATGATATCATGTGTCCCAAAAATTGTTTTAATTTTTTAGGGGGGAGGTTCATAATGAACATATAATTACCTAGGCTTTTTATTCTTATTACTTTTGGTAAACTTTATTTCTGGAAGACCAACATCATTATCATCACAAGGTATATTAGTTTCCTGTGGCTGCTACAGCAAATTATCACAAATGTGGTGCCTTCAAGGAACAGAAATAGATTCTCCCCCAAAGTCTGAAATAAATTCCACTGGCCCAACATTACTGTGTCAGCAGAGACACACTTCCTCCTGAAGCTCTAGGTGACAACCTGTTCCTTTCCTCTCCAGCTGGCTGCTGACACTTAATCACATCACTCCAATCACTATCTCCATGATCAGTCCCATCACCTTCTGCCTCCTTAAAGGATGTAAGTGACTGCATGTAAGATCCACAAAGATAACCCAGGATAATCTCCCCATTTCAAAATCTCCAATTTAATAACATCTTGTGATTTATAATAGTCACTTTTTGTCATGTAAAACAACATGTACAGATTCTAGGGATTAGGCCCTGATATCTTTGTGGACTACCATTTAATTATCAAACCTGTGAACTTGTTGGAAATGCACATTCTCTGGTGCCTCCCCAGACCTACTGAATGATGAACCCCAGGGATGCTATCACCTGCCTCAGTGGTGTAGCAGCGCTCCAGCTCCATGTCGTAAGTTAGTTTGCAGGGATTCTGATCACCTTTCCCTTCATGATACCACACTGACTTCTTATATTGGTGACATTTTGCTGACTAGACTTAATGAAGTCAAAGTAGCAACTATTCTAGACTTACTTGCAAAACATTTACATGTCAGAGGGCAGGAAATAAATCTGACTAAACTTTAGTAGGAAACAGCTTCTGTTGGGGATTAGGATAGGATAGGTACAGAGAGAAAGACATTTGCCAGATGGATAGCTGCAAACCAGTCACCAGGGGATGTGTTAATTTGATCAGTAATGAAACCCCATCTGGTACAGGAATTCCAAGTGGAGTCACCACCTGTTAAGCTTATGAAAATCCACTGTCATTCTTCAACATTATCACTGCGCAAATCAGAGGCCACCACCAAAGTTCCTCCATTCCCATTTTCTATTAACTCCAAGACGCACTTATATACACAAACATCCTTCACTGTTGTTTTTTTAAAAATGTGCATATAGCAAAGTATCATTCTGCAACTTCATCTCTGGCACAGTGTATATAGACTGACTCATGTTCAGTGGCTGTGAGTTCAGTGAAATGAACATGCTGCAATTTATTTAACCCATCTCCTTACTGCTGGATAGTTAAGTTGATTCTGTTGTTTTGCAATTACAAATAATGCTGAAATAAACATCCTTTCATATGTACCTTTTATATATAAAATATAAATATCATACACATATTTACTTGCACTTGTGCAAATAACTCTGTAGGCCTGATTCCTGGGTGAAAGGAAATACCCTACTTTTCCATCTTCTTCTTCTAAATTTCTTTTGAGAAATTCGAAATGACTCAAATGTCATTCCTTGACTAACAAGGAATGACTTCAGTTCCAAAAATGTGCTGAATGCACTGTTTCCAGGAGCGCTCAGAACGCACTGTCTGTTAGGACTTGGTGAACTTCAGGACTGAAAGGACTTCTTGGCCTGCTTGCCTGGAAAGTGCAGTGGTCCCTCGCAGACCTTTTGTCTTCATTGTTTTTAAAATTTCCTCTAAAATAAAAATCAAAATGAAAGGTAAAACACATTCAATCATTTGGACGTGTATGATTACTAAATAGTTCAATAAGCTGACAAACACAGATTACTTACAAATTATATTCATCTGACCAAACAATGTATAGCAAGCAAATGTCTGCTGAAATGAACCTGGACTTCACACAGCAGGTGCACCTTGTATTTTCAAAGCGTAGCTGAGGATTCTAATCACACTGAATATCTTGGCTTTGCACCGGCAGCCTACTGTGAACTCAATAGGAAAGTTAATTCTACTTGTTACTACAGCAAGTGATCAGTTTTTTTGGTCACTAACCTCAGTCTCTGACCTATACTCTTCTCTTTGGATAAAAAAGGTCAATGAAAGTAGGAGAAACCCAGTAGTGGTACTACACGGTCAGAATAAATGGAGTAGCTTATTTCTTTCAGGCATACTGAGAAAAGAAAAGTCTTTTATAAGTATATACAAAGACTAAACTAAAAAAAAAATGCAGTTACAAGAAGGAAAGAAAACTAGTAATCATATTTAATTGTGATTTGGGGGTGTTGAGAATACAGTCAATCTTGAGGTATACAGAAAAAGAAAGATTATGAAAAATTTAGCTATAAAGTCACCTGAACAAGACATAAAAATCTATTAAAAAAATAGCTTTCATGACAAAACTTCATCTGAACCAAGGAGTAGACAGCATGATTGTGAAGGGCATGAAGACTGGGGGGAGAGAGGGAATGTGCAAGGCTGAGGGTGCGCCGTCAGAAGAAATTAGAGATTTTGTGTTTGAGTATTAGTTTACGAATGAGGAAAAAACTGCCAACAAAAAAGTCAATCATACTTTTTAAAATGAAAAAAAATTTACCTTTTAAAAATCCCTTGGCAGTGATTAAATTCATTAACATGTCAGGTTATGTTATAGTTTTTGGTTTTTTTTGTTCTTTTTTTTTTTGAGACAGCCTCAAGCTGTTGTCCTGGGTAGAGTGCTGGGGCATCACAGCTCACAGCAACCTCCAACTCCTGGGTCTAAGCAATTCTCCTGCCTCAGCCTCCCAAGTAGCTGGGACTACAGGTGCCTGCCACAATGCCCAGCTATTTTTCAGTTGCAGCTGTTTAGATGGGCCAAGGCTGGATTCAAACTCGCTAGCTCAGGTGTATGTGGCTAACACCTTAGCTGCTTGAGCCACAGGCACCAAGCCTATCTTATAGTTTTTTATGTTATTAACTTTTGATCTCAGCAAAGTAAATGGTTAAATGATAAACTGGTCTATATTACCTGGGTTGTTTTCTTTAATGGTAACTAAATAGAATAATCCTCTCGGTGAAAGGAGATCTGTAGCCACTGGGAAGAATCTGTCCATGACTTCTCGCCCGTTTCTGCCACCAGCCCAGGCCGCCGCTATTCCTTGACTTCCTACCTGTGACCAATTGGAAAGACTGTTTGCTGTTAAGTCAAGTTTCATTAGATCATAAACTGAATCTTTTCATATATATATAAATACAAACCCTTTTGAAAAATGACAGCATAAACTAGTATATATTTTACATTTCACTGACAAAAAAGGCAGTAAAATTGACTCTCAGTTCCACAGTTTCCTTGTTTATGTGACCTTGGGTAAATTAATAATCTCTGTGAATTAGACAGCCATTGCAGTACATTGAGCTCCACAGAGACAGCACTGGGGCAAGTGAGAGTTGGACGGGCACTGGGCAACTCTGTGCCTCGCTGAGGAAAAATAACTAAATGTGGCAAAGGAGATCCTAAGAAGCCGAGAGGCAGAATGTCATCACATGCATTCTTTGTGCAAACTCCTCGGGAGCTTCAGTCAACTTCTGAAGCAACCCAGGTGCTTCAGTCAACTTCTCAGAGTTTTCTAAGAAGTGCTCAGAGAGGTGGAAGAGGTGGAATTTGAAGATATAGAAAATTTGAGTGGACAAGGCCCGTTATGAAAGGGAAATGAAAATCTGTATCCCTCCTAAAGGGGAAACAAAAAAGAAGTTCAAGGATCCCAATGCACCCAAGAGGCCTCCTTCGGCCTTTTTCTTGTTCTGTTCTGAGTATCGCCCAAAAATCAAAGGAGAGCATCCCGGCCTGTCCATTGGCAATGTTGCAAAGAAGCTGGGAGAAAGCAGCCTTATGAAAAGAAGGCTGCAAAGCTGAAGGAAAAATATGAAAAGGATATTGCTGCATACAGAGCTAAAGGAAAGCCTGATGCAGTGAAAAAGGGAGTCGTCAAGGCTGAGAAAAGCAAGAAAAAGAAGAGGAAGGTGAGGAAGATAAAGAGGAAGATGATGATGATAAGTTGGTTCTGGTGCAGTTTTTTTTCCTTGTCTATAAAGCATTTAACCCCCGGTACACAACTCACTCTTTTTAAAAAAAAAAAAAACTGTAAGGCTGTGTAAGATTTGTTTTTAAACGTACAGTGTCTTTCTTTGTGTAGTTAACACACTACCGAATGTGTCTTTAGATAGCCCTGTCCTGGTGGTATTTTCAGTAGCCACTAACCTTGCCTGGTACATATGGGGGTTATAAATTGGCATGGGAATTTAAAGCAGGTTCTTGTTGGGACACAGCACAAATTAGTTATATATGGGGGTGGTAGCTTTTTCATCTTCAGTTGTCTCTGATGCAGCTTGTGCGAAATAATTGTTGTTTTGTTAACTGAATACTACTCTGTAATTGCAAAAAAAAGGTTGCAGCTGTTCTGTTGACATTCTGAAGTAAGTACAATTATTTTAGTAAAAAAAGAAATCTCTGTGAATTAGTTTCCTCCCTTATCTGTAAAACTAGAAAAATAATAGTTGTATACAATTAGAAAATATTTTCTTTTTAGAGACAGTCTCACTTTGTCACTCTTGGTAGAGTAAATCACAGCTCACAGCAACCTCCAGCTCTTGGGCTTAGGTGATTCTCTTGCCTCAGCCTCCCAAGTAGCTGGGATTATAGGTGCCTGCCACAATGCCCAGTTATTTTTGTTGTTGTTTTTGCAGTTTGGCCAGGGCTGGGTTCAAATCCACCACCCTCAGTATATAGGGCCAGCACCCTACCCCCTGAGCCACAGGCACTGCCCAAAAATTGATATAATATTTTTATCCACTGTTAAGAATAAATGAAGTATACTTAAAGTTTTCAGAACACTGTCTTGCACACAGTAGAGGTTCACTAATAGTTGTTACTATAAATACAATGCTTAAACTGAGAGACAAGAGTAGCTTTCACACTTAAGATAGTAGAATCAGAAGTGCTTGTATTATGAGAGGTCACTGCACAGACAAAATTTCAGAATGTCTCAATTCATCTGGCTCTCTTCCACGTCCTTTAAAGTATGAAACACAGACCTTTTTAAAGAACCCATGAATTATGTACAATGAAGCATTTCTCCTCTAACAACCTAATTATATTCTTTTATGTTCTTTTCTTTCTTTTTAAAATTTTTTTTGACACAGTCTCACTTTAAGACTCTTGGTATAGTGCTGTGGCTTCATAGCTCACAGCAACCTCAAACTCCTGTGTTCAAGCGATTCTCTTGCCTCAGCTTCCCAAGTAGCTGAGACTCCAGGTGCCTGCCACAACACCAGGCTATTCTTTTTTTTTTTTTTTTTTTTTTTTGAGACAGAGTCTCACTATGTCACCCTCAGTAGAGTGCTGTAGCGTCACAGTTCATAGCAACCTCAAACTCTTGGGCTTAAGTGATTCTCTTGCCTTAGCCTCCCAAGTAGCTGTGACTGCAGGCGCCCGTCACCCTGGGTGTATGTGGCTGGCACTGTAACCACTGTGCTACGGGTGCCAAGCCAACACCAGGCTATTTTTAGGGACAGTATCTCCCTCTAGCTCAGGTTGGTCTTAAACTCCTGACCTTAAGCAATCTGCTCTCCTCAGCCTCCCAGAATGTTATTAGAAGCGTGAGCCACCACAACCTCCCCAACCTAATTATACTCTTGAAACAAAATCCACGCGTTTACTTTTTTTTTTTCAAAATTAAGGAATATTTTGAAGAAATCACTCAAGAAACTAACCCCAACACAACCGTTTTCTTTCTATTAAGATTTCCTTTTCTGGCTTTTGTACATCATCCAGTTTATATACATCATACTATTTATTCATTTAATATGGCAAATATTTCCCCATTAAAAAGAATTCATTTATAGCTGTAACCATATGCACATACAATTTTACAAAGAGAATATGTTCACATGCCTGCTTTAAAAAAGCTTCCCTTTTGCCTTTTACTGTTTTGCTCATCTGCCCCTCCACGATCTTCTACAAACGCAGGTTTTCTCTGTGTCCATATTTTACAAAGACAGTCTTAAATTCCGTGTGCATATGTGCATCTTGCTTTTCTCATTCAACTACACAATGGAAATCTCTTCATGTCGCCTGGTAGAGTTCTAATTCATTCTTGTAATGGCTGGATAATAGTTCATGGCAGAAAAGTATCAGATCTTATTTAGCCTTTAAAGGGCATTCACTGAATCTATTCATTTTCACTGAATGTAATTATTCCCATGCCTGTCATAAGCTTCTCAATACAATTTTGCACAAGTTTAATCATATTAGGAAATTTATCAGTTCCTGTTTCTTGTCAAGACTTTCCTTCTAGAAACTTCTCTTTCCGGGCACTCCCTCTGCTTTGCTTCTGGACTGAAATCTCCCTTTTTCTGGAACTTACGACTTCCTCCATTTACTCTCCTATTTTGCTGAAGCCCATCCTCTGGATGTTTCTTCAGGAAGACTGTGTGTGCTGGCCCACATGGTGATGACAGGCTCTGCCAGGCCTATTGCCTTGGAGCATCTGCTCCAAGAAGGATCAGGGTCCCTCTGTGATATTACTCTCCAAGGACACTCAGCCATGTTCAGGAAGTTCACCTGGTACCAGTCACATTCCTACAGGCCACAGAAAGGAGGTCTCTGTCTTCCCGGGAGAGCAGCCATGTTTAGTGGCCTTCTGTTTGCCTTCTACTTGGGCTGACTGCTGTGTCCACTCTTCAGAGACCACAGATGCAAACCAGCAGCACCTTATTTCACGTTTCTGGCTATCCCAGTAAGTATGCCAACAACTTTTTTAAAGTACAAACTCCTATTATTTGTATATTATGACTCCTGGGTCTCTAAGTGTCTTATCTTTTACCTCTGTGATTTTCTTTTTATCTTCATGTTCTGTGCACCGAAGGTATTTCCTTCACTGGGTTTGCAGACCACTGACTAAGGTCTTGACAGTGACCACATTCTCTTTCAATTCATTTCCTAACGTTTTAGTGTATACAACATGTTTTTAAGCCCCAAGACATCTTGATTGTATTGTATTTTGATCCTGCTCTCTTGTTAATTGCTCAGCTCATAGGAATTATTAAATTAGTTCTCTTCATTGCAAATGCAAAAAAAGCCCAAGGCCTTGCTTACCTCTTATGCCTGGGCAGCCAAGGCTGAGGAGAAGGGCACAGCTTAGGCAACAGAATGGGAGCGAAAGAAGTCTGTTTGAGTCACCAGGTTTTCAGAGTATCCTCTTTTCATTCACGGGTCTCCCCACTAGCTTGTGTTATCTTGCTGAGTGGCATACACGATTGCTTTTGTGTATTTTATGTGCCATTGTGTAAACGTTAGAGCAACAAACAAACATTTGTAAATTTCTTGTTAAACTTCCCAAAAGTAGAAGTAAAATCAGAGACATGTTAGTCCAAGTTTATGAGGATAATGCTGTGAAGACGATGGCAGTGTACAAATTGATTAAATGTTTTTGTGAGGGGAGAGAACACCTCACTGATGACTAGAGGTCAGGGCAGCCAGTAACAAGCACAAATGATGAAAAACATGGCAAAAATTCATCAAACTGTGTGTCAAAATCAGACCAAATAAACACTGAGAGAGACACAATTGGGAAAATCTTCACTAAAAATACTGACAAACAACTCATGGCTCTTACGTCACAACAAGGCACCAGCTCACACAGGACCGTATGTGAGAGACTTCTTAGCCAGTAAATAAATATGTTAGAACACCCTCCCTACTCACCTTATCTGGCCCCAGTGACTTTTTTCTTTACCCGACAATAAAGGTAATATTGAAAGGAAGATATTCTGACGACATTCAGGACATGAGGGATAACACAACAACAGCACTGACGGCTATTCCGGAAAAGACTTCCCAAATTGCTTTGAAGAGTGGACTGGGCACTGGCATCAGTGCGTAGCTTCCCAAGTGGCTTACTTTATTTTTTGTTTTGAATTAAATCATTGCTGTGTACATTAATGCTATCATGGGGTACGATGTGCGGGTTTTATATAACACTTGAAATATTTTCATCAAACTGGTTAACACAGCCTTCACTGCAAAGGGCTGACTCTGAAGGTGACCACAGTGACCCTCAGCAATGAGTATGTCATTCTTCTCCAGGATGAGTTCATGAACTTTACCGTCCGACTTCAAATATAAATATGTGAATTAATACCAGGGCCTAATCTGGATGGGATTTTTAAGGACAGACATTTGTATTTCCCTTACTTTTAGGTTCCTTTCCTGTGTCTACCAATAGTACCCAACTACCTATGAGGAATAAAATCAGAACAATTCGTGTTAGCAGCAGCTGACCAGTGTCACATGATGATGATGAAGTTCATTTGATTTTAGAAACAAAATATCCAAAAATATTTAATAACTGTATTTTGTGGGATAACTTACCTCTTCAGGGGGAGTCACTACATATGGGGGATTAAACACCAGAAGATCCACTTTTTCCTTCAATCTCGGTAGCAAGCCTTTGACCTAAATGGATCCAACAACAGCCTTAATTCAAAGCTGGACTCTGAATTAAATAATTAACAAATCAATTTTTAAAAATATTCTCCCATGTTTTTAGAAAAAATGCATTCGAGGGCTACACTTATAGACAGAAGTGGAGATAAATATTTTTACATTTTCATTCAGATAAAGATTAAATGTGCTTCACTAAAAATAAGAAAATTAAACTATCAGTATAAACATGAGATGTTCAGCAAAACCTCTGTTCTTTAACAGTGCAGATATTTACATTCTGGGTTCACTTCTAGAAAATGAACTAAGGGGCAACGCCTGTGGCTCAGTTAGTCGGACACGGGCCCCATATACCAAGAGTGGCAGGTTCAAACCTGACCCCAGCCAAACTGCAACAAAAAAATAGCCAGGCCTTGTGGCGGGCGCCTGTAGTCCCAACTACTTAGGAGGCTGAGGCAAGATAATCACCTAAGCCCAAGAGCTGGAGGTTGCTGTGAGCTGTGACGTTACAGCACTCTACCCAGGGTGACAAAGTGAGACTCTGTCTTTAAAAAAAGAGAAAGAAAAGAAAAAAAAGAAAATGAACTAAGAAGGAGGCAAGCTCTAATTATATAGCAATTGGAACATAACTTTATAGCTACACACAGTATCCACTAACTTAAACATTTATCTTCTATAACAGAAAAAAATTTTCTTTTTAAAAAAGGCTTTTGGCTCGGCGCCTGTGGCTCAATCGGCTATGGCGCCAGCCACATACACCTAAGGTGGCGGGTTCGAATCCCCAGCCGGGGCCTGCCAAACAACAATGATGGCTGCAACCAAAAAATGGCCGGGCGTTGTGGCGGGTGCCTGTGGTCCCAGCTGCTTGGGAGGCGGAGGCAGGAGACTCGCTTGAACCCAGGAGTTGGAGGTTGCTATGAGCTGTGATGCCATGGCACTCTACCCAGGGGGATAGCTTGAGGCTCCGTCTCAAAAAAAAAAAAAAAAGGCTTTTGTGGGCAGTGCCTGTAGCTCAAAGGAGTAGGGCACTGGCTCCATATGCTGGAGGTAGTGGGTTCAAACCCAGTCCCGGCCAAAAACGGCAAAAAAAAAAAAAAAAGAAAAAAAGAAAAAAGGCTTTTGTACTTGTAAGGAGAAATGTTTTATGAGATGACAGAAAACTTATCTGAACAACAGAAAACATCAGAAGATGGATTTTTATTTTCTACTTCAGTTACTTATAAATGTATTGGCAACGAGTGCTAGATATCTAAGAAAGAAAAAGTTGAAAACACTGGAATGATTCTACAATAGAAAAAATAAAATACTTAAAAGTTAAAAAACATATTGGAAAGAGGCACTGGAAATAGCAATAGTTTGGCATTCTGAAAATCTTTAAACTGGGTATGATTTTCTATGAAACTAGAAAATGTCCTTTTAAAGAAAGTACGTTTAGGGCACAGTGCTATTTAAAGTGGTTTCTGACTGAATTAAATAAACATTTCAAAAATTGTGTTTGATTTTGTCATAATATGCCTTTTTAGACACAGTAAAGTAAAAACACTACTATCTGGATGAGTTCTCACCCACCAAATAATTTCAATTATCACTTTTCTTCTGATTCTTACCCATGAATTTTGGGCCTGTATTTTGAGATGGGGTATTGAAGCATCTCAAAGGCAGTGTCCACACCTTTAGTTATTTTATTAACGTTTTCACATTTTCTCCCATCTCTGCAAGATACTGACCATTATTACTGGATACTGTTCTTAAATGGACGTTTTTCTTGTAAAATAAATTAACTGCAGAGTGAGACTTTACTACTGTACATGAAAAATCAGTGTTATTTTTTGGAGACAGAAACGATTATAAGAATAAATGCATATTGTCATTGTCTAGCCTCAAAACATTAGTAGTATAATATGTCAAAAACATTAGCAATGTGTATACTTTTAGTTCACACCTAAGAAAATTATGGAAATTAGCCGGGTTTTATGGTAGATTACAGGTTATTTTCACTGTCTTATTATCTTCTTTGTATTTCTGTGCTTTTTTGTACTTCCCAAATTCTTTGCAATAAAACCAAATGACATTTATGTTCAGAAAAAAAAAAGAATAAAATAAAACAAAAAAAAATGTTACTAAGTTACGGTTACTGTTCCTAGTCTCAGTGTAACTCATTTCTGCTCTCTCTTTACTAAAGGTACTAAAAAAGCCAAACTGAGGCCTTCTTAATGTGATCGTAATGACTCAAAGAGAATTCAAGAGTCAGTAACTTTCACATTATATAATTCAAAGTTACTTAGTAACTAGTCATATCACCTGAGTATTGTCCAGATCACTGGGCTGCTGACATGTACAACAACGCCTTAGAATTTCCATTGTACCCACATTTCTTTTCTTTCTTTCTTTTTTTTGGGGGGGGGACAGAGACTCAAGCTGTCCCCCTGGGTAGAGTGAGGTGGAATCACAGCTCACAACAACCTCCAACTCCTGGGTTCAAGCGAGTCTCCCGCCTCCGCCTCCCAAGTAGCTGGGACCACAGGCGCCTGCCACAACACCCGGCTATTTTTTGGTTGCAGCCATCATTGTATCCAGCAGGCCCGGGCTGGATTCGAACCCACGACCTTAGGTGTATGTGGCTGGTGCCTTAGCCACTTGAGCCACAGGCGCCGAGCCTGTACCCACATTTCTATAAGCAATCCCATTTTTCTCACCCTAGTGAGCTTGTTCATTACGCAGTTGAAAGAGAATATGTAACTACCTCTGAAGAGAGGCTTACAAAGATAACTTCTTTACACAAGTAAAAATAGAAAAGCAAACCATTTGGGGAAAGTAATTCAGATGTAACCTTGCCTGCAGGTCAAAAGATGACTAATTTGTGTCCTCTCCAGTTATAATGCTGAGGGGCAAATACGTTTGAAATAGCCAAAACCTTTTTTTTTCAGTTCCATAAAGAAATTAACTTTCTCAAACTGTAAAAAAAAGAACACTAAAATTGAATTTTCCAGAAATGTTGAGCAAGGAAACTAACAGAAGAATTTGCCTTGTAACTGTTTATGACGGCCCCTGGGGTACTATATAGTAATAATCATTTTTGTCCTGGATTTTAAATAAAGGAAAAAGCTGACTAAATTAAGAAAAAAATTGAAAGTCTTGGAGTTAAAGAGAAAATGGATCTGAATAAGAAAGTCACTATGAACTGGATGTAATTATGAGCATTCCTCACCTATTCAGCTTTTGAGCAGTCTAGCAGCCCTGGAATTTATTCAAGAATTTAGCAGTAAGCAAAAAAGGCGCCTGTGATAAGAAGTTTTAAATCACAGAGCAAAAAACCTAGACTTTATTGAGAGACTTGACTTATATAAGAGACACTTATTCAGAGTTAATTTAAACCTTAACTCTTAGTTTAAATACAAATCAACTAAATTGGTTGTTGCTTTCCTAGCAGAAAGCCCAATGAAAAGGGAGAGAAGAGGTTCTACTGATAGACTGCAGTGAAATCTAACAACAAAAAGTAAAGACATAAAGAGAAAATAAAGGCTCAGTGCCCGTAGCTCAGTGAGTAGGGCGCCAGCCACATACACCAAGGATGGTGGGTTCAAGCCCAGCCCAAGCCTGCTAAACAACAATAACAACTGCAACCAAAAAATAGTCGGGCATTGTGGTGGGTGCCTCTAGTCCTAGCTACTCAGGAGGCTAAAGCAAGAGAATCGCTTAAGCCCAAGAGTTTGAGGTTGCTCTGAGCTGAGATACCATGGCACTCTATCTACAGTGACATAGTGAGACTCTGTCTAAAAAAAATAATAATAATAATAAAAAAAGAGAAAATAATAATGCAAAATTGCTGCAGACTAAGCTGGTGTAAAGAAATGTCTGAAAAGGCCTTCGTTATCACTATACAGGGTGGACATAAAGTTTGTGTGGAATTGCTAATGTCTACCCTGTATAGAACACATAATAATCAATATTAATGTTAATGATTCTGAGTCAATAAAAGGTAAAATTACATTCAGCGTGTTTTAGGCATATAAATAATACACAACATAATTTAACAAAAGATTCTTCTAAAAGTAAAAATGAAATATAATGAAAATACTAGTTTTTAAATAGGTAATCTCAGCTATCCAAAACAATGATTTTATTTTATATGATAGTTATGATAATTTATGCCCAGTGTTCTGAATACAGGTAAATGTAAAGAATTTGTTAATTGGCTCAGCGCCTGTGGCTCAATCGGCTAAGGCACCAGCCACATACACCTAAGGTGGCGGGTTCGAATCCCCAGCCCGGGCCCGCCAAACAACAATGATGGCTGCAACCAAAAAATGGCCGGGCGTTGTGGCAGGCACCTGTAGTCCCAGCTACTTGGAAGGCTGAGACAGGAGACTCGCTTGAGCCCAGGAGTTGGAGGTTGCTATGAGCTGTGATGCCATGGGGATAGCTTGAGGCTCTGTCTCCAAAAAAAAAAAAAAAAGAATTTGTTAATTGACCGTAATATCTATGCTCGTGCCTTTCTCTTGCTTATTTCTTTCCCAGGAGTTGATATTCAGTATCACGACCATCAACTTCAACTACTGAAGAACTGATTCTGGCACAGAAAACCACCAGTTGTGTCCCAGAACAACCATGAGACTTCTGATTTGGATTCTGAAGATCTGGGCTTAAATTCTGCATTTATTATTCTACAAGCTATATAACTTTCAAAAAGGTAATTCATTTCAGTTTCCACACCTGTTTAAAAAAACAGATATTCTGAGTTATTTCTAATAATTTACTTTTCTGGGAGACACCTGTGGCTCAAAGGAGTAGGATGCTGGCCCCATATGCTGGAGGTAGCGGGTTCAAACCCAGCCCCAGCCAAAAACTGCAAAAAACAAACAAACCAAAAATAATAATTTACTTTTCTACCAAATGCATACAGTTAATACTAATTATTGGTACATTAGAGAAATTTAAAAAAAAATTAAAAGTCACTACATTGATCTCCTATAAATCACTTGAGTACCTTTCTTGCTACTCTAGGCTAATTTTTTTTAGTAACAGGAAAAGAACTTCTTATGTCTTTGGGTTAATTTCTGAAGCTGCAAAACCATTTGCAAATGTAAAAAGGTGGGATATTACTTACCCTGATAAATGTAAGATAATACTGGTCAAGAAACACTGAAACGATTTTGTGTCTCTTATGTTCACCTAGTACATGCTATTAAGATTTTTGCTTATAAAAAGGCATTTCACATTTACAGCTAAAAAAAAGTCTACAAATTTAAAATTATCCACATCTTACCAACATCATCTGAAACGCTATAACAACTGCAACTTGAAAATGCATGATGTTAACACCTTGACGGAAAATAATGTTTCTACAGCTGTTTTTACTGCCCAGGACACATTCTCCTCTCTTCTCATTTTATATCTCTGACTTTTGTTCAGAGAGCGCAACCCCTGTCACTCTCAATCCAAGTGGCTTGGGTAGGGTTTATCCTAACCTAGTTCCTGGGATGGGACTATTATCCAGGTAGAAGCCCATCAAGACCATATGCTAATCCTCCTAAGCTACAGCAAGAGATTGAGAGTTAGCATATGAACCAAATTAACCCAAACAATACTCATTCTGGGGCTTCTGCTAGAGTGACAGAGGCAGAACTGATAGAAAAGTTTCTTTCCTTGGGGAGTTGCTAAGAAGTAAGGTACAGACATGCAAACATCTTATTTTATTTAATTTTTTTTGGCCGGGTCTGGGTTTGAACCCACCACCTCCGGCATATGAGACCGGCACCTTACTCCTTTGAGCCACAGGCGCCACCCCAAACATTTTACTATGAAGGGAAAGACGACTTAAAAATAGAGAAGTTCAGAACTAAAAAAAGATGCCTATAACATCAATTCAATTTCTGAAGGCAGCTATGTCTGAAGTTATCAACTTTTATTTAAGCCAGTTTGAACTGGGATCACTTCTGATCATAAGATACCTGATACACAACCCCAAATATCAATAAATTCCTTTTGAATTGTGGAGAAATTGGATTCTATCAATCAAGGATTTACTTTGTATCGGATATACTGTTCAGTGGGTTAAAAGTCAATCACTTAAGTTCCTTTGACCAAAAAGATCTTGACCTCAACTTATTTAAAAAGAAAATTACAACAACTCACCAAATCTGTAATTACTGGTTGAATGTGCACTTTGTTACAGTGTGCAGTCTCCAAGGTACAAGCTGCTGCCTCAGGGTTGATATCAGTGCATCTATAAACAGAAAGGGAATAAAACTATGCCCATGTCCATGAGGCAAATCTGCTACTGGACATTTCAAGGAATTTTCAATTAATTCTATATAGAGCAGATTTACAAAACAAAATTAGAATGCTTTAACAGCAAAGAAAAAGAGAACAAAGATTTGTTATAAGAAAGACGATTATATTAATGTAATGTCTAAGAATAGAAGAATACGCATATAAGCACACACATCTGAAGGAATTTATTATGATATATCCAGTGAAGGAGTACTATGCAGCCACCAAAAATAAAATTTAAAAGGAATTTTTAATAGGAAAATGATCGTAAGCCAATATTAAATTGAAAACATAGGAAAAGATCAAAAATGAAGGGCATACACTTGGATTACATGTGGTTAAAATTTACTGGTAATTTTTCTTCTTTATATTTTTCTGTATTTTACAATTTTTAGAAAGAAATTTAAGTAACTTTTTTTCTGATAATCAAATAATTTACCTAAAAAAGAATCAAATTTAGAGAAGATCTAAAATTATAATGCTTTTATAATTATGTATTATAATATGATAGAGCAGTTTTTTTTTTTTTTTGAGACGGAGCCTCAAGCTATCCCCCTGGGTAGAGTGCCATGGCATCACAGCTCATAGCAACCTCCAACTCCTGGGCTCAAGCGAGTCTCCTGCCTCCGCCTCCCAGGTAGCTGGGACCACAGGCGC
>CAUYQV010172700.1:0-36210 GCA_963574575.1 Galagoides demidoff | reverse complement strand
TTTGAGACGGAGCCTCAAGCAATCCCCCTGGGTAGAGTGCAATGGCATCACAGCTCACAGCAACCTCCAAATCCTGGGCTCAAGTGAGTCTCCTGCCTCAGCCTCCCAAGTAGCTGGGACCACAGGTGCCCGCCACAATGCTTGGCCATTTTTTGGTTGCAGCCATCATTGTTGTTTGGCAGGCCCGGGCTGGGGATTCAAACCCATCACCTTAGGTGTACGTGGCTAGCGCCTTAGCCGATTGAGCCACAGGCGCCGAGCCAATTTCATGTGAAATGTAAATCAAGAACCAATAAGATCAGTTTTTATGACCACTAAAATGGAATTATTTTAAAAGTCAGAAAGTCAGACTATGTAAGTGTTGTAGAACATACAGATGCATGGGATTTGTTCATTTATAATCACTCTGGAAAACAGTGTGGCATTATCTTGTTAAACTGAACACTGACACAACTTACTGTGCAGGTCCTGGGCCCATCTGTCCTCAGGTCCACTCCTTGTTGTTGCCTGATGTGGCTCAATTCTGCAGAAGAGCAACTGCTACCAGCTACCTACCATGTTTCCCCCAAAATAAGATCTATCCCCCAAACAAGCCCTAGCAGGATTTCTATGCATTTGTTAAATATAAGCTTTACCCTGATAATAAGACCTAGTGATGGACATGGCTATGTAGTGTGTCTGCATAGCCATGCCATGCATTTTGAGTGGAGTGATAAGGAAGACTGGAATACCTTTTATCTGCCACAGCTCCTTTCTCTGAGCCATTTGCACGGGTGCACGTGTGGTAACCGTGGTCACAGGCATCCTATTGCACACGTGTGAACGGCTAGGGGAATGGAGTTCATGCATCACTAGTACCAGCACCACCAACAAGATCAGGTCCCCTGTCAGGTTCCAGAAGAAGATGAATAAATGTAGATTATTGTATTATACTTCATAAAAATAAGACATCCCTTAAAAATAAGCCCTAGTGTGTCTTCTTGAGAAAAAATAAATATAAGACAGTGTCTTATTTTTCAGGGAAATATGGTATCTCAGATAACCATGTCAAC
Organism: Galagoides demidoff; assembly: GCA_963574575.1. Taxonomy (NCBI): domain Eukaryota; kingdom Metazoa; phylum Chordata; class Mammalia; order Primates; family Galagidae; genus Galagoides; species Galagoides demidoff. The sequence continues at coordinate 35,158 of CAUYQV010172700.1, read as the reverse complement.
TGGCTTCCAACTGGGCTCAGCCAGTAGAAGAAAGAGAATGGAAGGTGGAAGGAAGGAAGAAGCCAAGGTATTTCTCAATCAGCACCCTTCCCGACCTCCCTCGGGTAGCATCCCCTGCGGTGATCACAGCTCTCACATGCGTTCAGTTCCCACAGGAAAGCCAGCCATTTTATCAATGCAAAAACAAAGCATTTGTTATAAATGGTAAAGTTATCTAAAATGAAACAACACATTGTTTAGACATGTATGGTGTATGTGTGGGTGGGATTGTGTTTGTGTTGCTGAGATATTTATTTTCAAAGGTAGGGGAAGAATAAACACAAAATTCAAAGAGTGGTTAGTTCATGGAGGAGAGACAGAAGGACAGGGTAGGGAAAGAGCACACGGGGTGAGATAAGGGGTTGTCAGTGTTCTGGTTCTCCGCCATGTAGGCCATGGATGTTCATTATATCATCTGTTGAATCAGTTGATTGATATATAGATAAAAGTAAAAGAGGGCCCTACTAAGATCAATGACAGTTTGCCATGAATCAAGAATCATGATGAATTTCTGTATGACTTTAGGTCTATTTCATTATTTGTGTCTCTATGTATTAGTAAAAAAGTATTGGGTCTGATAACTTTGGGAACCTCTAATCTAATGGGTAGTGACTTCTAAGAAATTCATGAGCTCTTTATATTAGATTACACTGATGCCATAAAAGAAAAAAGAAGAAATTCTTGTATTTCAGAACCAGAGAGTCCATCCTCAAGACCTCATCAGGGCTCCTCTGGAACCATTTTAGTTTCTCAAACTTCAACATCCATCTCTCCTTTTCCTAGGCTTCAGGGCTTTCCCCACTCTGGCTTTGCCCACCTCTTTTTTTTTTTTTTTTGACAAGAGTTTCACTGTGTCACCCTCAGTAGAGTGCTATGGCATCACAGCTCACAGTAACCTCAAATTCTTGGACTTAAATAATTCTCTCACCTCAGCCTCCCAAGTAGCTGGGTCTACAGCTGCCCACCACAAGGCCTGGCTATTTTTTTTGTTGCAGTTGTCATTGTTGTTTAGCTTGCCAGCTAAACAAGAGGTTTGAACCCACCAACCTTGGCACAGTGGCCAGCACAGTAACCACTGTGTTATAGGTGCTGAGCCTTTGCTCACTCATTCATTCATTCTCTTAACAAATATTGACTGAGCACTTAGTATGTTCCAGTATGTTCCACAGCTAGGGCTGAGGGCCTAGCACTGGCACTTACATTTTATAGTTTGATGGGTGATGGGGTTGGAAGGTGGTCAGGCAACAAAAGTAAATAAACAAGACAAGAATTGAAGCTTGTGATCACTGACATAAATAAGAGAAAATGTAAGTGGGGTACACATCAAAGCCTCTTCAAGGAGGTGACATTTGAACAGAGAGCTAATGGTCAAGAAAAGGCAGGTGCTAAGTGAAAAACTGGTAAAAAGAGTATAGTTCTAAATAGAGTGGACAGCACATGCAAAGGCCCTGAGGCAGGACAGAGTTTGGCCATTGTGGCCACACTGTAGTGACTAAGGGAATAGTGATGAGAGACAAGAGGTCATTTATGAGGCACCAGCTGTGACAAGGCACAACCTTAGTCTGCCAGCACTTACTCCACTGTTTGCTCTGACTGTCTTCTTCCTACCTCTCTGAATCTTCCTCACCCTTCAAGTCTTGCCTGTCTCTTCCCAGAAACTTCCCTGACTCTCCCAACTCTTAGATAAAGGGGCATTGATATGTATTTGGAAGTGGACAACTTTCTCTACTCTTCTTAGCTCCAAGCCATCATTTTTCAAGTTATGGTCTTCAAGCCACCTACATCATGATCCCCTAAAATGCACCTAAGTTTATAAAGTATTTTTAGTGAAACATTAGAATAATGATTATTCAGGTACTCATTATGTGCATTTAGGAGACTTATCACTTATCCATATTTGTTTCAGTTTTATTTTTATTTTTTAAGAAATAAAACACATGAAGATGTCTCACTGGAGCTAGCTTTCGACAGAAGTTCCCATCTGGAGGGATGCTAATGGCCAGAAAGTACCCAATAAAGCTGAATACTGGGAGCCAAGCTGAGAGAGAAGAGTGGTAAATGCACATCACCTCTGCTAAGGCAAGCTGCGACTCCAAGAAAGCAAATTTCAGCTGAGACTTCAACTCAGAGTCCCTGATCCACTAGAATTGGACAAAGACTAGCTGAATACAAGACAGAGGCACCTAACCCCACCACACCAAGCAGGTCCCCAGAGCCTCAGACTGTAATACTGTGCGGGTCCTTTGCAAAGCTGTAGGGGATAAAGCTACAGTCACCAGTCCCAGATCCTTGGCAAAGGGCTGGTTAACAACTCCAGGAGCCCCCAATCCAATTTCACTTTACCTGCCTATCTAGCCAAATGATGAAAAATAATCATGGGGCAAAATCAACTGAAAAACTCTGGCAACGTAAGTAATAAGAGTAGATAAACTCCCCCAAGACATGACAAAACAGATACACCAGATGATCCCATTCATAAACAAACGTCTGAGATGTCAGAAATCAAGTTCAGAATTTGGATAGCAAATAAGATCAACAGAATGGAGGTAAAGATGGAATTAGAATTTTAAGGAGTAAGTCAAAAGTTGTCTCAAGAATTCAATGAATTCAAAGACAAAATCACTGAAGATTTTAACACATTAAGGCAAGAACTTGCAGCCCTCAAAGATCTGAGAAATACAGTAGAATACCTCAGTAACGGAATGGAGTAGGCAGAAGAAAGGATCTCGGATATTGAAAACAAGTGCTTTTGAACACTCCCAAATACTCAAAGAGGAAGAGAAATGGAGAGCAAAAATGGACCATTCTCTGACAGAATTGTGGGACCACTCCAAAAGAGCAAACATTCACCTCATAGGAATCCCTGAAGAAGAAGAGGGTACTTCAAAAGGCCCAGATGCTCTGCTCCAACAGATAATAGAGGAGAACTTCTCAAACATGGCAAGAGATTCTGAAATCCAGATAGCAGATAGTTTCAGAATCCCAGCACAACTCAATCCAAATAAAACTTCTCCTAGACACATTATAATTAACTTGGCCAAAGTTAATATGAAGGAGAAAGCAGCCAGACATAAGAAAACCATAACCTACAAGGGGAAGAATATTAGGATGACTGCAGATCTCTCTGCTGAAACTTTTCAAGCTAGAAGAGAATGGTCATCAACCTTTAACCTCCTAAAACAAAATAACTTTCAACCCAGGATCCTGTATCCAGCTAAACTGAGTTTCATTTATGATAAAGAAAGTAAACACTTTAATGACATTCACAAGTTGAAGAAATTTGCCATAACTAAACCAGCTCTCCAGGATATTCTCAGACCCATCCTCTACAATGACAAGCACAATGCTCTACCACCAAAGTAAACTTACTCAGAAACTTTTGATCAAACTTCAACTTCCACAGTGGTGAAAGGATTAAAAATGTCCACTGGACTTTTGAAAAACTCAATACCCAAAATACTACCAGGCTGATCAATACTCTCAATTAATATGAATGGCTTAAATTATCCTCTAAAGAGGCATAGTTTGGCTAACTGGATACAAAAACTCAGGCCAGATACCTGCTGCATACAAGAATCTCATCTTATCTTAAAAGATAAATATAGACTCAGGGTGCCGGGATGGTCATCTGTAATTTAGGCAAATGTAAATCAGAAAAAAGCAAGTGTTGCAATTTTATTCTCAGATACAATAGGCTTTAAACCAACAAAAGTAAGGAAGAATAAGGATGGTCACTTCACATTTGTTAAGGGCAACACTCAACATGATGAGATTTCAATTATTAATATGTATGCACCCAACCAGAATGTGCCTCAATTTATAAGAGACACTCTAACATACATGAGCAACTTGATTTCCTCCACCACCATAATAGTCGGAGATTTTAACACCCCTTTGGCAGTGTTGGATAGAGCCTCCAATAAGAAACTAAGCAAAAAAATTTTAGACTTAAACTTATTCATTCAACAATTGGATTTAACAGACATCTTCAGAACATTTCATCCTAACAAAACTGAATACACATTCTTCTCATCAGCCCATGGAACATCCTCCAAAATTGATCACATCTTAGGTGACAAGTCTCACCTCAGCAAATTTAAAAGAATAGAAATTATTCCTTGTATTTTCTCAGACCATAATGGAATAAGAATTGAACTTGGTCACAACAGGAATATGCATAGTCATACAAAATCATGGAAATTAACTGAATGATAACTGGATCATAGATGAGATTAAGAAGGAAATTACCAAATTTTTGGAACAAAACGATAATGATGACACGAATTACCAGAACCTCTGGGATACCCCAAAGGCAGTCCCTAAGAGGGAAATTTATAGTGTTGCAAGCCTTCCTGAAAAGAATGGAAAGAGAGGAAGTCAACAACTTACTGGAACATCTCAAGCAACTGGAAAAGGAAGAATATTCCAACCCCAAACTCAGCAGAAGAAAAGAAATAACTAAAATTAGAGCAAAACTAAATGAAATTGAAAACAAAAGGATTATACAACAGATCAATCAATCAAAAAGTTGGTTTTGTGAAAAGATCAATAAAATAGATAAACCTTTGGCTAACCTAACCAGAAATAAAAGAGTAAAATCCCTAATTTCATCAATTAGAAATGATAGAGTCCAAATAACAACAGACTCCTCAGAAATTAAAAAAATCCTTAATGAATTTTGTAAAAAACTCTATTCTCAGAAGTATGAAAATCTAAAGGAAAAAGACCCATACCTGGAAAAACACCACCTTCCTAGACTTAGCCAGAAAGAAGTGGGAATGTTGAACAAGACTGGATCAAGTTCTGAAATAGCATCAACTATAAGAAATCTCTCCCAATAGAAAAACTCAGGACCAGATGGCTTCATATCAGAATTCTACCAAACCTTAAAAGAGGAACTAGTACCTATATTACTTAACCTTTTCCAAAACATAGAAAAAGAAGGAATACTTCCCAACACATTCTATGAAGCAAATATCACCCTGACCCCAAAGCCAGGAAAAGACCCAACAAGAAAGGAAAATTATAAACCAATATCTTTAATGAATATTGATGCAAAAATATTCAATAAGATCCTAGGAAACAGAATCTAGCAACACATCAAACAAATTATACATCATGACCAGGTGGGTTTCATCCCAGAGTCCCAAGGATGGTTCAATATACATAAATCTATAAATATAATACATCATGTAAACAAAATAAAAAACGAAGACCATATGATTCTCTCAATTGATGCAGAAAAACCGTTTGATAATATTCAGCATCCCTTCTTGATCAGAACACTTAAGAAAATAGGTATAGAAGGAACATTTCTTATTTTTTTTCATTATTTACTTGAAATTGGGATATAACTAAGAGCATTTTATTTTATCTGGCACTCTTACTTAAGAGATATTGTCCTCTCCTAAACCTCAGCTTCCTGGTCTAGAGAATGAGGGGGCTAAACTAGACAATCTCCATGAGTCCTTAGCGGGTAGACTTTGAGACGCAGCCACAGCTGTGGGAGCATTTCTCCATGGCCCCGCCAGGGGGCACCCTGACCCTCCTCAGTGGCCTGACTGTCCCATGGCTCAGGATGGAGGCAGATCGGTCTGGCTGGCTCTGGGGGGCCACCTGGAAAACAGGTTGTAAGTCCCGGACGTGTCCAGGGTTGCCCATCTCTAGGACTGTGTTCAGTAGAAGAAAAGGGGGAACGACCTCAGAGACTCAGATCTAGCTCCCCCTCTACCGTTATTTAGGAGACAGAATCCCTGGATGGTAACATGCATCCAGGCTCAGGATCCGTCTGAAAACTAGATTTCCTAACTCCCTGCCCAGGGCCCCTTCACCTCCTTAGGTTACCCTTATTTTTCTATTTCCCCAGCTGGACATATTTAACATTTCAATTCCTGTGACCAAAACCAATGCAGACATTAGCCAGCCTAGACCAGCCTAACAAACTGAGACACCTCTGAGTTCCTTCTCAAAGGGATTGTGGCCTTGAAGACTCTTCAAATGATAGAGAACCAGCCACACAGGACCAGTCAATAAAAGACCAGTTGAGAGAGTGGGGAAAGAGCAGCCTCCCTACATTTAAGTCAGGAGTGGCAGTTGATGGTGATGGTAATGACGATTATGATTATTAACTGGCTCACTTTGCCAGACATAGCAACCCCTGAGTCAGGGACCATTATCATCAGGGCTTTACAGATGAGGAAACAAGCTCAGAGAGCTGGGTCACTGGACTCAATGAGATTCAACCCAGTTATGCAGCAGGATTTGGGAGGGAGGGAAGCTTCATTATCTACTCCTTCCACCTGCATACCACCCATTTCCTCAAGGACCTGGCCAACTCCTCCTTGATGGTCTGTAAAAGGGCCTAGATGACTCTGAAGAACCCACATCTTCACATGAAGAGGAATTTCCCAAAGGGAAGGATGCCTACCACTTTGGGCCAGGAGATGATTGTATGAGATGTTACACATTTGGCATTAATTATAATTCAGTTCTTCTTTGGCCTGTCTGATTATCGAGGAGAAGGTCTCTAAGATTTCTTCTTTTAACAAGAAACAGAACATTCTTCAAGCATGAGGCACATTCATAACTATATAACATATTTTATTGCATTCATGTTTTTATTGTATTTATCTTTAAGATTTATCTGTTTGTGGAAAATGAAACTAATTTTTTATCTAAGGCAATGATATAGTGTATTTTAAATGTTAACATCTTTTATTTGTTTTTTAAGTGATTTAAGGGGGAGGAGGCAGATAGAAGGAGGCTATGGGATCACTGCCTTTAAGAATTCTGGATTCTGGCTCCATGCCTGTAACTCAAGCAGCTAAGGCGCCAGCCACATACACCAGAGCTGGCAGGTTTGAATCCAGCCCGAGCCTGCCAAACAAAATGACAACTACAACCAAAAAATAGCTGGGTATTGTGGTGGGCGCTGTAGTCTCAGCTACTTGGGAGGCTGAGGCAAGATAATCACTTAAGCCCAGGAGTTGGAGATTTCTGTGAGCTGTGACACCACGGCACTCTACCAGGGTGACAGCTTAAGACTCTTTCTCAAAAAAAAAAAAGAATTCTGGATTCTGAGAGCCTCTGTCAACTCAGCTCATTAGTTTTGCCAAAGCCCGCAGGGCGTGCAGCACTAACCTGTCCTCCCACAGCCTTAGACTGACTCATGCTTTGTCTCCTTGGTACTGGATTTCCTTGAAACCTCTGAGGAGCTCCCTATAGGGAGATACTCAGATTCAGGGGAGAAAGTTCTGGGTTCCAGTGCCCCACTCATTTCTTATTGCCTCATCACATAACCAAATCACCCAGCCTCCTAGAACCCCAATAAGTTGGTGGCAGAGCTGTTGTCCACAGAGCAAATATCACACCTCCCACCCTACTGGCAGGAACATCAGGTCCAAATCATTTCCTGTGTCAGCTCCCTGCTTTATTTCCTTCATACCACATTTCTATCTGAAATAGCTTCATTAACGTATGTATTTTCTGCCTGGCTAGAATGAAAGCTCCAGGGAAGCCTGGATCTTACTCATAAGACGATAGGATAGGACATAATGCATTGCAGGCACCTGATAAATGCTGCCAAATGAATGAGCCAATCCTGAAATTTATCTTAATTCATCTCTCTGCAGATTGCTAGAGATGATGAGATGGGTGCCGGGTTTGGTCCTCAAATAGCCAATACCAAACCAACCAATCTCTCTTTCCCTTCTCTTTTCTGATATGTAGAAGAGACCACCAAAACACAGTTTGACATTATAACCTTGTATTATTTTATGAATCTTAAAATAATTAAAAATAAGAAGGGGCTTGACACCTGAAGATCCAGTGTGTGACTCATTGCAATTGAACACACACTTCTTGGGCCTGTTTCTCCATCTCTAAGGGGAACACTGGGGTACCAGTCCAAAATATTATGCTAGCATGATGACCATGCATGAGCTTAGAAAAGTGCTCTGTGGACTTATGATGACCTAAATACAGCAATGTCCGATAGAACTTTCTGTGGTGACGAAAATGTCCTAGATCTTTTCTGTTCAATAGAGTGACCCTCTGTGACTATCAAGTGCTTGAAGTGTTGCTAGTGTGACTGAGGAACTGCATTTTAATTTTTAAATGAAGTTACGTTAAAGTTCAATCTACCCAACTCACTCATGGGTAGTGGCTACCATCTGGAACAGTGTAACACTAGAATAATGCCCTGTCCTCCCTGTTACATTCATGGTCTCTCATACCCTCTTTTCATTGCACCTGTGACATCTTAGAATTTATATTTCACCATGTGACTATTTAAAGTATCCATCACCGCACTCTAAGCTCCAAAGGAACAAATGCTTTGTCTGCTTTGCCATAGTGGTGTCTCCAGTGCTTGGCATGGGGCCTGGTATAGGGTAGATACATCATAAATATTTGATGGATGAATCTATGAATGAATAAATGTATTGTTAATGAAAGGAGATAGTTGCTCAGCCTGGTGCTGATAATGGAGTGGAATAATGAAAAAGGATGAGACCATAAATCATTAAAACAGCTCAATTAGGGTTTAAAGGAACCATAAGTCCCTTGTGTCTAAAAAAGTCTCTGTGTGTTCAGGTGTGAATACAAAAGCGTGATAGTGTGCTTGGAACGGTTTGCATCCGTGCAGTCACACGCAGACATGCACACCATACATCTGTGTGTCAGAGTAATGAGGTGGTCAAGACAAAGACACATGCAAAATCGCCCGGGAAGGCAGTTTCTAAGTCATTACTTTTTATTTTGAAAGATTTGTCAAACTCTTCCCATCATGGTGAAGGTTTGTATGATTAACAAGAAGCAGCTTTTTCATGAAATGCTTGGAGGTGAACAAGTTCTCAGCCTGTGAGATCCGACCATCTCATTGACTTGGAAGTTTCTCTTGATTAATGAAAGGAAAAAGGAGGGGGAGATAAAAGGAGGAACAGGCTAGAAACCTTATGAAAACCATCCAAAGGTGGGAGGAAAAAACAACCGACTCCACTTTTACTATGTTACAACTTGCTCCATCTCATCCTTGATTTTGGCCTTCTGTCTAAAACAGCCTCTCAGTCCCCGAAGCCCCGAGAAGAAGCCCAAATCTTCAAAAGACAGGAGAGGAGAAGCCCTGTAGGATGTGCTGACCCACCCACCCCAGAGAACTGACAGTCCACGGTCCCAAAGGGAACAAACTGCCTAATGTGACGAGAAACCGAGAGGTGAAGGAGGAAATGGTGAGGAAGTGGGTTTATGTGAGAACTGATCGGCTTCTGTAACACAGCCCCAGAATCTTTCTCTTAGTCACAGCCCCAGACAAACCAGGTGTGGTTGGTGGGTTCTGCAGGGCTCCTTCCCTCCACTGATCCTCTAGCCCCAGAAACATCCTTGCCAACATCATGTGTCTCTTACTTCCCTTTCCCTTTCTCCAGGCCACCTGGGGAAGACCCTCAGGTGGTCCATACCCTGAAATAAAATTAACATGAAGTCTGGCTTGGAGAGTATTAGTCTCAAACAGAATAATAGAGAGAAAATCTGAAGATGCAATGCGTGCTTAAGGCAGACGGGAGCAGATGGCAAGAGAAAAATGGGACTATTAAAGAGCGAGCAAAAGATCTGGATAGTCAGGTTACAGCTAAGAATGTCATGACTTGGGTTAGAATTTCCATTTTTAGCACCGTTAATGTATTCATTTATATCTATGTTAGCACCTTGTCCCCAGGCGAACAATAAACCATCCAAACATTTTAAACATTGGGGGAAACGGGAAGGGGAAGGGCCAAGAGAGAGAATCGGGTACTGTGGAAGGAGGCAGGGGTTCAGATCACGAGATCCTTGTCGATATCCTCTGCAAAATAAGAAAAGAGAGCAGAGTTTAGAACAAGGCCCTGCATCTATGAAGATGCACTTCCCAAGGAGTAGTGGATTCCCACCCACCCCAGGCAGAGGGCCAAGGGACTGGCCCAAGGTCAGCCAGGAAGTAGGTGACCGAGGCTCATTGGCCTGTCCCTGTCTCTTATACATGCTGCCAAGTTACACTTCCTGCTTCCTCTCTGCATGCCTGCCAATTCCCAAAATAGCATTTGGCACAGAGTCAGGGCTAATGCTTAAGGAAGGGAAAGAGAAAAAGATAGTCAAATGGACAGAGAAGGGTCAGAAAGATGCCCGAGAGTGAGGCCAATCCAGACAGGAAGAGCAGACTGGAGTCCATGAGCCACAGAGAGCAGGCACGGGCAGAGAGGACAGACGCACAGAGGAGGGGCGACAGCCCCCCACCCTGGGAGCAGCGCTCGGCCTGGCTCCGTGACCTCTGCTCAGACACTCACTCTCCTTGATGCCGAAGCAGCCGGCCCACTCCTCCAGGGCAATGTACTTGTCATTGTCCAGGTCACAGGTCTCGAAAAAGCGGGTGGTGCAGTGCTCCATGGGGATGAGGGGAGCACGCAGTGGGGCCAGCTCAGTGTGAGACAGGTACCTGCAGGGGAAGAGGCAGTGGATGACCTGAGGTGGGGAAAGCCCCACAGTCAGCCTGGGAGGCAGGGTGGAGTTAGCCTGCACCCCCGGCACAGAGAAGGGTGTTTATAACAGGACAGGAAGTCAGGATCCTAGGCCTACCCCCAGCTCTGCCACTAAGTGGCTACGGGACTCACAGTACAGTAATGCCCCAACCCTGTTTATCCCTTCATCAAAGAGAAAGAGGAGTTGGTTCTAAGGACCTTTCCAGCTCTGAGGTCTTCGGGACTCAATAACAGAGGTCTTTTGGTACATTTAATTATTTCCTAATTGGCTGAGAATTAGAGGCACAGAAACTTAAAGTCAAAATATTTAGCACTCTGCTACTGGTATCCCCTCACCCTGGCTGGAGCACTTTCCAAGATGCTCAGTCCCTACTGCCCCATCTGGAAATTTCTCCCAACTTTGCAGTGGGATCCAGCTTCTCAGTCTGAGCTCCAGATGTTCCTCTGGACATTCCCCTCCTGGCCACAGTGAGTGACTCAGTTGGATCCCAGCCATGCAAGAGCCTGGGAGAGAAGCAGCCAGGAGCTTCCCAGAGCTCAGGAGACCCCAGCTGACAGGATGGGCAGCCTCCAAACACATGGGTTAGACACAGAGTGAGAGGATCCCAGTGAGATCCCCTTAGCACGTGAGTAGGGGGGAGCCCTCCTTTGTCCCCTCTGTGTTATGCTCTGCTTCTCACAAACAATGGGAAAGTTAAAAAGGCTCCAAGAAGGGCAAGTATGACTTGCTTTGACTGGGACTGAGCAGAGATACTTATGCTCGTCACCATCATCACAAGAGAAGTTCAGCAGGTGGTGACAGGGGTAAGAACACAGTGCAAGGTCCACAAGGCAAGGACCATGTCAGCTTTGATTCTGTTCAGTCCCCTGCCTAGAATAGTGCCGGGCACATAAAGAACACCCAGTAAGCATTTGTTAACTGACCAAGCACCTTGCCTGATTTGCAGTGCAGGCATATGGCACTTCATAACTCTGTTGGACAAGGGACATGGGCCTTCAAATGAGGGGCTTACAATATGGATGGGTTGACTTTGAATTTTTTAGGAAATGTCCAGGGGCAGTCGGGCCTTGTTGGAACTAGGTCCTGGGATGGGGCTTAGATACTGCCTGGTGGCCGCTTTTCTCCTCGATGTTCTGCTGAAGGACAGTGAACATGTGGCTGCTCTCACCCTGACCCCTGCCACCCCTGGAGCCTGGCACTGCTTCCTCACTCAGTCTCCCTCACTGTTGGGTACCCGAGCCTCAGCACATGCAGGTTAAGGAGGCGTTTTCTGCTCCCAGTGACTTCCACCTCTGGCATTGAGAGTGTCTTCTCTTCCTCCCAAGTCTGCATCCTTTCTCTGGATGCCTGTTCCTTCTCCCCAACCCTCAGGCAAGCCGTGGCCCAGGGCAGGAAGCAGCAGAGGCTGCAAAGAAGCTTTCTGGTCGTAGCTAGTGCACCTGCCAGCCTCGCTCACAGCTCTGGGGTCTTACCCATCAATGGGGTGCTGGTCCAGCTGGCCGAACTGCCAGTGCACAGGGAAGATGTACATGTTGTAGTTCTTCTCGAAGTCCCGGGCCAGCAGCTCCACGGGGTGGTCTCCGGCCTCCAGGCGCTTCTCATTCTCATGGATCTTCTTCACCTGGTGTGTAACAAAAGGTCCAGGGAGATGGTTTGGGCCCCTCCCCTCTGACAGAAGGCCAGAGCAGGCAGAGACCAGCCAGACCAAAGCTCACAATGAGGGGAGGAAGTGGCATGACAGACACCAGCACCCCATTCACAGCAGTGGAGGCCTGGCATGATCCCAAAAGGTTCTGCACAGAGCTGGTCACACCAAGCCACCAGCAGGGGTGTTAAAATGAGGCTTTCTGGGCCTCATTTTGTAGAGACACTATTTAAGTAGGCTGAGGAATCTGCATTTTACCAGCATGTTGGAGTACTCAATAGGCTCATGAAAATCAAAGATCCACAGACTCAGAAAGAAAAAGGAATAGGGCTGAGGTGTCACCTTTCCTTAACCCTGGGCTAACAAAATTAGCAGGTCTCCTTACTGTCAGACTTCTCAGGACCTTTAAGATGTAAATGTGCTCCAGAGGCAGCTAGGAGGAGTAGGTGCCCTGAACCAGGGGCAGAGGCACTCTCCAGGTGATGTCAGCTTAAAGTTGGGGACCTAGTTCTAGGAATGGGATGGGATCAGCCAACATGGGGCCAGCAGGGCCAGGCAGACGCCCCGGGACAGGATGGAAAGAGACCACTTACTCGCAGCTTCTGCTTCTCGGTCAGAAGGTTGTTGTCCTCATCTCTCTCATACAGGGTGACCAGGACGTTCTTGAGCCAGTCCCGCATGCGCAGGGGGAATTCAGTCAGCTCAGAGTCCAGGCAGGGGGGGATGTCTAGGGTCCCAAACACAAGGTGGTCAGCACAGACCTGCCTCTCCATACTGAGGGCTGACATGCTGCCTGGGCCCTCTGCCCACACCACCTCCATCAGTGACCTGGGCACAGTGGTGTGGCCTCTCTGGGCCAATTTCTTCCCAGGACAATCAGCAAAGGAAACTGTATATGGGTAAGAAGGCTCCGAAAATGGAAAGTGCCAAGGTATGTCCGCTGCTTCCTCAGCCTGAGCTCATCGCCGAGGGAAAGAAATGGTTCACCCCAGTGGTTCCTGTACCTTTCTTGGGGGCTGGGCCCTGGATGTGGCCTTAGCAGAGACTGGACCCACCCTCATGATGTCAGCCACTAGCAGGTGATTGAAACTGGGAGGCTGAAGAATCACATCTATCCACTGGCCCAGATGGGTAGGGGTGGAAAGTAGAGGAATCAGGAAAATTTAACCACTAGAACTTTCTTAGAGATAATGATTCCCCCTGGTCTTTGGAACTTAGAGCACCATAATGTTACATCTTAAGATTTCATCCAAGTCCACCTCTCTTATTGGATATATTAGAGGTCAATGTGGGGAGAAGGGACTTGTTCAAGGCCACATTGACAGGGCATCATTTAGCATCCAGGCCAGTGTGGCTGCCCATGGTCTCAACTTTGGACTATGGAAAGTCCCCTCTGCAGGGGCTACCTTCATCACCAGCTGGGGCACAGAAGCAAACATCTGTGATGGAAACACTAGGAGTTGGGGTGAGTGGGCATCACACATCAATAGTTGCAGTGGGCAATATGCCTCAGGGAAAGCCAAGCCACTTGGTAGAGGCTCCCTGGAACCCTTGGTTTCATTGCCCCTAGAATTTCCTACCAATATTTCCACACACCTCCATGCCTCCTTCTCTAGTTCTCATTTTACACCCAGGGCCCCATAACTGGGAGAAGGGGTGAACCCCAAGGATGACCCGTTTCCCATCCCTCATACACCTTTCTGCACTCGATACACCAGGAGCAGGTGAGTGGCTCTCCTCAGCGCCATCTGATATCAGAATATGCAAGACATACAATGTGGATTTTATCCCAGAGCGGGAGCAGGTTGTGGGCTTGGACGTTTTCAGTGACAAGAAGAATGTTGAATGAGGCACCTGGGCCAGCTGAGTCTGCAGCTGGGGTCTCTAACAAAAGCCACATAGCAAACACCCTGGCATCCCTCCCCAAACACCTGACTCTCAGGTTTCTAGAAAAGAGTGGTTATTCTGTGTCTTCAGAGGGCAGGTGGGAATGTAATAGAGCAGAAGGCCAAAGATCTGACAGTGCTGAGTGGCAGAGCCTAAAAGAAATGGACAGGCATGCCTCTATTTCAAACCACTCAAATTCAAACATTTTAAAAATTCATTGTAGGCTTAGGTCAGATGTCATTTTTGCTTTACAGTTTTGAAGCAGGAGAGATTTGGGTTAGCCTTATAGAACTTCTTCATAGAGAAATAAAGTGCAGTTATCTTGGATGGTAGTGAAAAGCTATGGAAATCTTCCCTGATCTTGAGCCTCCTTCCCCAGGAGGAGTCCTGAACTTAGAGTTAAAAGGAATCTGCTCATAGACTACCACGACATTTTTGAAGGCTCAGAAAGGGAAAGACATTTACCCCAAATCAGATCACGTGGGGTTAGCACAGCCACCATCAGTTCAGAAATCTCTCCCTGAGATGGGAGTCTGGAAGGGCCCAAGGAGAGACTCACATTTGCAAGGCCCGATGTAGTCAAGGTGGAGCTTGTGGCCCTTCTTGGTGCCCTCCAGGGTACACTTTGTGGCAAAGAAGTGGCAGGAAGAGTCGAAGGTCTTGTTGTCATTGCTGCACACCTGTTGACAAAGCACAAACACCCCTCCATCATTCCCAAAGCCCTTTGCTGGTGTACCACCATCCTTGCCGATTTCAGAGATGGGGATGCAACGAGTTAGTGGTAGGGCTGGGATGTGAACCCACGCTCTGGGCTCCCAGGTCATTGTCTAGACCAGGCTGAGAGCCACAAATAGTCTCTAAGCAAAAGCACAAATGAATCAGGGCTGAGATATGGAAAACAAATCTGGAAAAGAGTGAGTTAAAGATGGGGACAGGAAAAAGACAAAAGAGTGCAAAGAAAAGTGAACAGAGCAGGTCTGGGATCATTACCCTTAGAAGGGCCTGCTTGTTGGGTCCTTGGCTGGTGTCTGGGAGCTGGTCCGGTAAACAGCTCCTGGGTAGTTGTAAATCTTTCCCTAACTGATAAGGATGGTTCACTGTACCTAGACTGCTTGCACAAACAATCTGCTCTATGCTGAGATCTGCTTTTCTTCTAGGTGTGTGGAATTTTGATATGCGCTAGACAGAGTGTGCCTATGTGACCAGCCCTCAGTAAGACTTGTGCGTGCTGGGTCTCTAATGAGCCCCTCTGTGCAGAAACATCATTCACATGTGACTTCATCTTTGTAGCTAGGGTAAGAGTGTCCTCTATGTGACCCCATGGAAGGCAGAGAGTAAGCAAGTCTCACATGGATCCCTCCAAATTCTGCCTGTCTTTTCCCTTACAGTCTGCCATATATACTGAATTATGTCACACGAATAAATCTTAGCTGTAAGCACAGCTATATGCTGAGTCATTTGAGTCCTCCTAATCAATCTCTGAGCATAAGGGTGGCAAAGCAGAGATGCTGAGGGCTGGTGGGGACAGTGGCAGTAAGTAGCTGCACCAGGAGGAATGCCCTGTGTTGAGCACCTGCACGTTCTTTCTTAGCACTGTTTGGGTATATCTGTGAAGGGAGGATTGGTGGCACTGGTGACCAGTGAAGGTAATGATGACAAGGAGGCAAAGTTAACAATGATGCTAAAATCTGGAACTCAGGCCAGGTGCAGTGGCTCACACCTATAATCCCAGTATTTGGGGAGGCCAAGGAGGGAAGTTTGCTCAAGCCCAGGAGGTTAAGACCACCTTGGGTAATGTAGTGAGACCCTACCAATACAAAAAAATTTTTTAAATTAGCTGAGTGTGGTCACTCACACCTGTTACTCCCAGCTACTCAGAAGGCTAAAGGGGTAGTATTACTTGAGACCAGAGTCTGCAGTGAGCTATGATCAGGCCACTACACTCCAGTCTGGGCAACAGAGCGAAACAATTGTCTCTTAAATAAATAAATACTTAAAAATAAGATTTGACCCGGCACAGTGACTCTTGCCTGCCTGTAATCCTAACTCCAGGAGGCTGAGGTGGCCTCATCTCCACTTTCCTGCTGGGATTACTTCTAGCTCAGCCTAAGCAAGGCAAGACCCTGTCTCTACTGAAAAGAAGAAAAATGATCAGGGCGCCTATAGTCCAGCTACTTGGGAGGCTGCGGAATGACGATCACTTGATCCCAAGAGTTTGAGGTTGCTCTGAGCTATGACACCATAGAACTCAACCCCAGGGTGACAGCGTAAGACTCTGACTCAAAAATAAATAAATAATGGAAGAAGCCCATATGCCCATCAACCCATGAATGGATCAATAAATTGTGGTACATGTACACCATGGAATACTATGCAGCCCTAAAGAAGGACGGAGACTTTACCTCCTTCATGTTTATATGGATGGAATTGGAAAATGTTCTTCTTAGCAAAGCATCTCATGAATGGAAGAAAAAGTATCCAATGTACACAGCCTTACTTTGAAACTAATTCATAGCTTTTATTGGAATAGCATAACCTAATTATAGCCTTAGAATATTGGAAGGGGGTGGGAGGGGGAGGTGAGGGGGTTGGATGGGGAGAGAGAGGGAGATTGGTGGGGTCACCTCTATGGTTTATCTTACAAGGGTACAAGTGAATCTTTCTAAAAACAGAGTATAAATGTTTTAACTCAATAACTAAGAAAATGACATGAAGGTTATGTTAACTAGTTTGAAGAGAGTATTTCAAAATGTGTATGAAAACAGCACACTGTACCCCATGATTCCATTAATGTACACAATTGTGCTATAAGAAATAAAAAAAAAAGAAAGAAAAATAAATAAATAAATACATAATAAAAATAAGATTTGGATTCCAGAGGCAGCGTTGTCTTGGGGAGAGCCTAAAGATGGAGAAGCCAGAAGATAGGGAGTTGGAGGAAGACTGCTGATCCCAGATTTGTTGCCCTAAGCTAGATGGCCACTAGCACAATGGTTGGCATGAGTGGGTACTCAAAAAATATTTACTTGGATGAATGGATGAATAGATGGATGGATGGGTCCTATTGAGCTAGAATGGACATGATTGGGAGATAATAAAAAAAAAAAAAGTAGCATTTACTGGGTATTTACTATGTACCAGGCATTATTTGACAAATCCCCATAGCAGTCCTGTGAGTTAAGAACTATTGTTATCCTCTTTAGATGAGAGGAAACTGAGCCTTGGAAAAGATCAGCAACTTCAACAAGGTCTCACCAATAACAAGTGATGGAGATGAGGTTTGAAGTCAACCTTCAGTCCGTCCCCAGAACCCACATGTTTGGACTTGATGCTTTGCTCGGCTGCTCTCAAGTTGAGAAAGCCTCTGTCCTTTCTCAGCTCATACTCCCATCTTAGCCACATTCTCTTGGCATAGGGCTTCGAACCTCACAGTAAATTCTTGTTGGTTTCTGGAGCAATCCCGTGGTAGACAGAGCCTCACCTCTGACTCATCTCCACTTTCTTGCTGGGATTACTTCTAGCAACAGGACTTCTAAGACTAAGCCCCGTAGCAATCCAAGTCCAAGCCAACAGTTTTCTGGGCAGACACTGTGTTCTCAAGGGCCCAATCACCAACCCATGCCCCCGTCCCTCGACTCACCTTCTCAAACTCGCCAATGGGGGCAGGGCAACTGGTGGGGTCCTGGCACACACACATGGGGGTGTTGTTCTCATCCAGCTCGCACACCTTGCCATGCTTGCAGTGGTGGTTCTGGCAGGGGTCTGGCAGGAAGCAAGGGCATGGAGTTAGCACCACCCAGGCTGGCGCATCCACCCAACTCTATTGAGGCAGATCTTTGGGCCAACAGTTCTTGGCTGTGGTTCCTTCTCTGGGCTTAGGCAGCTCTGAGTCATCCTCTCTGCTCTTGCACTGGGCCTAGCACTTAGGGAAGCAGTTGGCTCAGTCAGTCTGGGGATTAGTGGCTTGGTCAAAGTCAGGCACTTTTTGTGGGGCTTAAGGCTCAGTCTAGGGCTGGACATGATAACTCACACCTATAATCCTAGCACACTGGGAGGCTGAGGCAGGTGGATCACTGGGGCTCAAAAATTTAAGATCAGCCTGAGCAAGAGTGAGACCCCATCTCTACTAAAAATAGAAAAACTAGCCAGGTATTGTGACAGGTGCCTGGAGTCCCAGCTACTGGGAAGGCTAAGGCAGGAGATGGCTTGAGCCCAAGAGACTCAGGTTGCTATGAACTATGATGATGCCACAGCTCTCTACCCAGGGTGAAAGAGTTAGCCTCTGTCTCAAAAAAAAAAAAAAAAAGTCTCAGTCTGGGACCCAGAAACACTAGATGCCATATAGTTTGCCTGAGGATTGATGCACCCTTTGGGTTCTAGGCTCACAACAAAGCAACCACAAGGCATTTCTGAATTCTAGAATAGACTTTCTAGAATGTCTTGGATACTCAGCTGTTGTCAAGGAGCCAGGAAGCTGTGACTTGAGTGGCTGTAAAGGAAGGGGAGAAGAGCCCCAGACCTACACTGGACAATAGAGCTGGCTGTGTCTGGTAAACACCGGATGAGGTGGGCGTGGAGGAGGGAAGGAACATGACTCAGTAGAGGCCCCTTTGCTCCAACAAAAACTCTGTGCCCAGCTACGTCTAAAGACCATTTCTTATCCTCTCAGGATAAGTGTTTAGAGCAGCCTCTTCCTTATGTTGCTTTATTTCAACCATCCTTTATTGATGCCTTGTCTGCCAGGCACTGGGCCAAGTGCTGTCATGCTTTGTCTCAGAAAACTGTGTATATTCTTGGGATAAGAGTCTACCATCTTCATCATTCCCCGTTGCAGACTAAAGATCGTGAGGCTCAGAGGAACGAATCGAGCTGTTGCGGAGATGCCAAGATCTGAACTTTGGTGGGCTTTCTTCCAAAGTTCATGCTCTTAACCCGTTGAGTACAAATGCCTCAGCGATGCAGGCTCCAGCCAGAGGCCCTAGGTCGTGTCTCCCCCTCTGGCACAAACCCACAGGTGGCATTCTATGAGTTGTGTCAGGCCTCATTCCCTCAGGACCTCATTTCTGTGGGATATGTGAAAACCAAACGAGTGTGCACGTTCCTCATCTCTGCTCTCAGATCTGCGCCTATGTGGGGCTTGGGCTGAGACAGAGGCAACAGGATCTCAGTGACCAGATGTGACCAATGACCTCAGTAGGAATGGGAAATCCAACTTTAGAATCAGGGCAGAGAGCCATTCACAGCAATTTCTCTTCCTGCCACTGACAGCATGGACGGTCTGGCTATAAATTGATCTTGCCGGATCCCAGGAGACTGAGTGCCAGACGGTTTCCCAACCTTTAAGTCAAAGCTGTTTTTCTCCCATAGCCCACTGAAGACCTCACCCTGCATTTTCTTGGGAAGTACCCTCACATAGGCTGCCCCAAGTCCCAGGCCAGGCATTAAGGGCACACTGGATATGCCAAGTCACAGGGAAGTGACCTACTTTCAGTCACCACCTCCTCTTCGGCTTCCTCAGCACCTTCATCAAATTCTCCTACTTCCACCTGAACAGGGTTGGCTCCCACAGGTACCTGGGAGGGAGGAAGACTCATGAGTCTAATGGTCCCCATCCCTGCCCGAGACCCAGAAGAAAAAGGTGAGGAGCAGACGGGGACTTGTCTGAAGCTTCGGGTATCCACAAGGGGATCATAACAGACAAGCTGGAAAGGTGGGCTGGGCGCAGACCCAGAGAGCACAGATGCTGGGACTGGGACTTTAGAGTCAATCTTTCAGGCCCACTATGTTCTATAATGCCCTGGAATTCTGTTGAGATGACTCAGAGGACACCGGGGGTGTCAAGGCAAGAGGAAGTGCCAAGCTCTCCTCCCCTGACCACCACACCTGAGCAGCTCCCTTTCATCTGTTTTACCTATGGGGAGACCATGGGTGATCACATGTGATCAAACATGTCCCACAGTTTAAAAAAATCAAAATCCTTGATGATGATGACGATGATCCCCCAAAGATGTCTGAAGTCAAAAAAAAAAAAAAATCCCAATCCTGGCCCCCAATTGTAGGGTTCCACTGAAGGTTTGGAAAGCACTCAGGACTGTGCTTGTTCATGGGGGATGCTCAGGATTTTCATCTGTGCTGAGTGTGTACATAGGGACAAAGTCTCCAGCATCAAACCCCGCGGCACCTGCCTGGATTCTCCAGGGACACATGTTGGAGGGGGAGGGAAAGCTGGGGCCGTACCACGTACCTCGGCCACCTCAGCCACACTTTCCTCCACCACCTCTGTT
This sequence comes from Galagoides demidoff, assembly GCA_963574575.1. Classification (NCBI taxonomy): domain Eukaryota; kingdom Metazoa; phylum Chordata; class Mammalia; order Primates; family Galagidae; genus Galagoides; species Galagoides demidoff. Next base: position 14,794 of record CAUYQV010172700.1, on the reverse strand, counting down.
TCATCAGGCAGGGCTTCCTGCTGCTGCTGGAAAAGAAAGTGGGATTCAGATAGGCGGTCAGGGCCAAGGCCAGCTTTGCTTCCAAACATAGGCTAGAACACAGGCTGGGGGATTTCGGAGAGCCCCAAGGCTGTGCTTCGCAAGCTGCCATGAGTGGGAAACAGGGCAAAGGAGAAGCCAGATGTGTGACTCCCCCAACAGAACACCGGAGCAGTGCCCCTTTTATAAATTTTATATCCAAAGTTCCATGTAAGATTTAGCTTAGAAAAGCATTTCTGCTGCTTTGAAGTCCTATAAAGTCTGAAAATCACCGATCCAGACCAACTTTTCCCATTTTGCAGAAGGGAAAACTGACACCCAGGGATAACACCATGAATTTTAAAAGATGTTATTATCTTCTCCACAGTATTATGTTATTATTATTATTCATATTAATATTATTAGACAATTCTTCCTTGGAATTTCAACTTGCAATAGGAAGTAGGTGAGAATAATACGTAATTCTGAGGCTTCTGGCTGGCTGGAGCAGCTTCTAAAACTAATGCCAACTGCACCACATCTTTTGCCCAGAATCCACCAGCCCAGTTAGGATTGCCAGGGCCTACCATCACCTGCACCTCCTAGTGAAGAGAGAGTAAGAGGGTTGCTGGTTGAAAGAAATCCCTCTTTTGCCTGCTGCACATTTCCTCCCCCTTTCCTGGGGATGGCTTCGGATTCTCTGCAGATAGCTGCTCCTGACCCTCTGCGTGCAGTTCTTGGAGGGACTGGCAATCAAGGTACGCCACACTCCCCAAACTAAGAAGCAAGGCCCAGGGCCCACGCTCAGCTGGACTGACTCTTGCTATACTTTTTTAAATCTTCTTGACACATTCTTTTGAGAAGCAAAACTGTTCTAGTTGATTCACTCAGATGGCAACTCCTCCAACTGTCCAGTGATTTCTCTTTCCCCCAATTTTGGGAGCTGCCCTTTCCAGTCCTCCCTAAGGCCTTTGATTTTTTTTTTTTATCTGTATCTATTTCTGCCCTAATTTAGTCAGATTGAAGTCTGTTGTTTGCAACTAAGCAACCTTCCCTGTTTCAGAAAATAACCCACCCCTCTCTTTGTGGCCTGCCCATCTTCGAACATCGTCCCACCAGCATTCCTACCCTACCTGAGGCTCAAATTCCTCGCCCGGAGAAGAGGTCGACCCTAGTCCATTGCGGGGAAGCTCTGACTGCTAAAAACTTATCTCCACATTACATGGAACTTTGTTTTTAACGGAACCTCCACCCAGAGATCTTCATCCCAGTTTTTGTTTGAGCTTATAAGTTTAAGGAAAAAAAATCTTTTAAAAAAAAAACAAATAAGACAATGATTCCAGACGGGGAAGTTCTTGTCCCCATCTGATAGGTTCAGAACCCTTGGAGCTGGTGTTAGGAGGTGAGAGCAAGAGGTAAGATCTTTAGGTACTTACAGGGGCTGCCAAGGCCCTCCCAGCCAGGCAAAGGAGAAAGAAGATCCAGGCCCTCATGGTGCTGGGAACCCTGTGGAGAGGGGAGATTGAGATTTCCTTAAGGAGAGGCTTCCAGAGGGAGAGTTTCTTCTGAATTCCTGTGATATGCACGACAATTTTAGAGATTATATGCATGACCATTTTAGATGTTAGGGGTTAAATGATAGTGACAGGCATGGGTGAAGTGTGTTCTCTTCAATATTCTCTCCATCCTGTTATAGGAGGAGAAAGTCTCGGTTTGGTGCGAAGATGTCTGTAACACCTCCCTACCTCTCATCCATCTCCTTTTCTAACAAAGAGCGAGCAGCCCCCTGGCTCAGAGCTTCCCCAGGAAATTATATCCAGCTGGAATTGAATCAAGTTGTTTTTCTCATGTGTGTTTGTTTTTACAGTTTCCTTCTATTTATGACAAAGATACACAGAGTTTTCCATTTATGGTAACAGGATACCTAGTCCCCACTTTCAATACATTTATTTAAGCTTTTAAAAAGTGATTCAACTAAATGGGCTACTTAGTCAAGTTTGGGCAATGCTGAACCTGATCACCTTCAAGGGCTCTTCAGTCCATAATGTGCTGAGAATAAAGCTTTTCCTACACCCACAGTTCTCCTCCTCCTCCCTTTCTGCCTCCTCCACCTTCTCTGCTCTGCTTCCTCTGCTCCAGGAGGAGTTAATATGCAGCAACCTCTTGCCAATTTTAGACAATGAGATCCATATTTTAAAACAAAGAACAATAGTCTGGGAGCGTAACCTGTGGAAACTTGAGGATGGACACATTTTTCTCCACTCTACCCAGAAGCTATAGCATTTCTCTAGACCCCTAGAGAAATTATCCAGATGCTTCCACGTATTGCAAAGGGGAGGTTAGAAAAATCCCCAGCGCTGGTCACTGCTAAGAATTCACTCTCTCGATCAAGCTGTAGATTTTAATGCTTTCGTGACTATAAGGGATCTTGGAGCAGAATCGCCTCTGATACTTGAAAACCAAATGCCATCTCTTAGCAGAGGATCTATGGTGAGCCATTTTATTTCTTAGGCCATTTCTTTATTTCTCCTGCATGTGGCTTTGGACAAATGGAACATGAAAGAAAACTAAATGGATTTCCTTTTCCAAATGGCTTTAGAAAATTCTTCCTTTTACTGATCTAAATCTTCCTGCCTTCCTCAGACCTCTTTGGTCTATTTACCCGTCCCTCCTTCTGGGGTTACACAGAACAAACAGCCTTTCGGTCAAGGGCAGCAGTGGTCACATCTTCCCTCTTTCATGCTCCAGAACTTCTCTATTAGACTCATCGTTCCTAGTTCCAAGACCTCTCAACTAACCAAGCACAATTGTGGGAGGTACCCTGGCACCACGAAGAAAAATACTCAGTTTGAAATTGAATGTCAGGGACTCTTGTTCTATCTTAATGCTATCTTGATGTATTGGTTACATTTTTGTTCTCTCTAGACTTTGGTGCCTCCACCTATCAATTACAGTAGTAGACTAGGTGAACTTGGAAGTGGTAGGCTGGTCTTTAAAACTCTTAAAGGCTGAGTACGGTGGCTCACCTCTGTAATCCTAACACTCTGGGAGGACAAGGCAGGTGGATTGCCTAAGCTCTGGAGTTCGAGACTAGCCTGAGCTAGAGGAAGACCCCCATCTCTAAAACTAGGCAGGCTTTGTGGTGGGCGCCTGTATTCCCAGCTACTCAGGAAGCTGAGGCAAGAGAATTACTTGAGCCTAAGAGTTTGAGGTTGCTGCAAGCTATGATGCCACAGCACTCTACTGAGAGTGACAAAATGAGATTCTGTCGAAAACTAAATGAATAAATAACAAAAAATTTTTTAAAATGTTCTTAAAATATCCCTGGCACATGCTGATCTTGGCACATGATTTCTCTGGGATCACCCATCTTCCCGTGGATTATAGCATTTGGGAGCAGGAACAAGCGGAGGAAGAAAACACTGCATAACGGTCCTTTCCTCGACTAAAAGAGATGCCCCCTATTTCACAGAGTGCGCATGAAATAAAACTAACAGGAATTCTAAGGAATTGGTCTGGAGCTTGGCATTACTTCACAATGACCCCAACTCCCAGCGGAGTCCAGTCTGTCCTCTCCAGGAGGTTTCTGGAATGTTCCTCACATAGTTGCTCATTTGTTCCCCCAGGCTTACGTGGAAAATCTACCATCTTCTCTGCTTGGAAGACACAAGAAAAATAACTCCTGCATGTGGCTTTGGACAAGTGGAACATGAGAGAAAACATCAATGAAGGACTTGTCTGAGACTGTTTAAGGAAGAAAAGTCAAAATGAGACTGGCAGCCAGGACAAGAAGTCACCCCATCTGGGCCACACTGACAGAGAAGCCATGTCACAGGAGAAATAGCCCCAGTAGAACTGGAAATGTAACAAGCTTCAGAATTGAAGCTTTTCCCACACATGTGTCCTGCGTCTGCGCAGAGGACCCACATCCTGTGACCATGGTCTTTAAGTGACAGTCAGTTTCAAGCTCAGTATTTTTCTCCATGGTGCCAAGGTTTGTTCATGGCTCTTCCGTCTGTCCTGCCTCACCATCTCCCCGCCCTCCTTTCCCAGCTGCGCACTCACCCTCTCTGCCGCCCCCAACCCTGCTGTTGTAGCCAGAAGAGAAAAATAAGTCTTACCATGCTTCATAGTTGCTAAAGCACCCCACATGCTTCCCTGGGAGCCTCCTGCCAGCACTGTGAGGTGGGCAGGCAGGCATGAAAGGGCTCTTAGTCCTACTTTCCTGAAGAGTCTGAGGTTGAGACGGAAAACACATGCCCAAAGTCATGCAGCTTCCAGGCCCATTCCAGACTGGCAAGGCTCCCTGCTCGTGGAGCTGGGGTGAGCCCAATAGGGTGATGCTCAGAGCCAGGGGTAGGTGGATGGTACAGAGACTATCAAGAACAACACATGAAATCTTAGGGGAAGAGTTATTTTCCAAATCTGGGGTCCTGCCTAGTACCCTGTAATACGTCACTAGTCTCAGAATGCTTTTCCTCCAGACAATGGGATGGGAGGGAGGAGAAGCTGCTGGACTATTCTAGATGCAAAGCCTAGTCCTGCACACCCATGAGACACCTCTCTGAGGTTCTCTCTTTGGCACCATTGGCCAAAGAGACCAGGGGTCCACCCTGCAAAGCTAATGAAGTGCAATGGTCACTCTAGCAAGGTTGGAACACGGGGTTAAACCTCAGCATTCAGAGCTTAACAGGTATGACCCTCTGCCAACCAAAGCTATATGTAGCATGCCCTGTGAAAATATCAACATTCTTCATAGAAATGACCAGTACTACAAGAAAACTCCCTCCTTTGTATTTCTTCATACAAAGAGGCATATATGCATCCATCTCAGGGAGTTTTCATTATCCAGCATCCCAAATTGGGGCTCAATCCCCATAGTACAGATGAGAAGACTGAGACCTGGAGAACGGAAGAAACCCTCCAGAAGCCAGGAACTAAAAGCCCCAGTGAGTGAGCAGGATTAGGACAAAGTCCTAGGCAGCCTCACCAACCACTGGCATGTTTCTATCTCAGCACACTATTTCCCCTGGCAGCCACCCCCTCCAGGTGGTCACCTGAAGGATGCCCAATTGGACCATGAATTGGCACGAACTGCTGAAAGGGAAAAAGCCCTGAGCCAGGGGAGGAGCAGGAGGTGTATTTCCCTTGGCTCGGTGGGTCAAACGCAGACCCCCCCTCACTCCCACACCACTGCCTCCTGTTCCGTACATCGAGTCCTTTCCTTTTGCCTTTATTTGCTCTGGACATGGCTGAAAACTTGTCCTTGGCTGCCAGCAGGACCTGAAGCTGAGGTCACTTCTCTCTCTTTACAAAGACTCTAGGGATGGAAAAGTACAGCTGGCCCCCCAGTTTGTCTCCCTCAAGACATAAAGGGCCTCCTTCAGGCTCTCCTTGGATGTTGAAAAGTTGCTAAATGTCAGAACTGGGAGAAATGTCAGAATAATCATACAATTGTAGACTGTGGTTCTCATAATCATAGACTCTTAGAATGGGAAGCACAGAAACTGAATGGTGAACACTAAATCTGATTTGAGCGGGAAGAGTTTATGAAGCAATGTAATCAAATACGATTTTCTGAGATGATGAAAATATTCTATATCTGCATTGTTCAAAGCAATAACTGATGGCCACATGTGGTTACTGAACACTTGAAAAGTTGCCAGTGTAAATGAAGAACTGAGTTTTTAATTAATTTAAATCTGAAAACATGTGGATAGTGGCTATGAGAGTAGGCAGAGTGGTTACAAGCTTTTATAGAGGCAGTATAACATAAAGGTAAGCTCACAGGCTCTGGAGCCAGAATGCAAGTTCTAATCCTAGCTCTGCTACTCAGCAAGTGTGTGACATTTCAACTTTACCTCCTCTCTGAACCTGCATTTGCTTTAAGCTCATAGGTGATTTACACAAAAGCATTCATTAAGTATAGAAGTAAGCAATGGTGTCATTTGGAAGACCATCTTAAAATGCAAGGATCCCAGAATCTCTATCCCTCTCAAGAATCCAATGTAAATATCCCAACACTTTGTCTGCATGCCCAGGGAGATAGAGGTGCTGGGGTGGAACAAAGGAGACATTGCCTCTGTTGATCTGGGGGACACCAGCCCAGCCTCCATAGAACATGATGACAAGCCTAGGCCCTGGGCTGGCTTCATGGTTGGGCTGTGGATATAAGCCAGGCAGCTCACTCCCACTGTCTGGCTTGGAAACAAGGGTTCCAAAAACCCACATTGCTGGTAAACAAGTCCAAAGAGAGGAAAACAAATGTAGAGGCTAATAAAAGAAGCCTGGAGCCAGGCCCTCCAGGGAGCCAGGACTCAGAAGGAGGGAGAGTGGGGTCTGGTGAGGTGGGGGTGAGCAGGCTCAGAGATGAGGCTGCATGTGCCTACACCAGCAAGTCCTGCTCACATCCCAGGAGCACACACAACCTCTCAGAGGACTTTCATGTCCTGATGTAGAAGTAAGGAGAGCTGAAGGCAAGTAAGTCACTGGCTCCCGCTCACTGTGTAAACCTAGGGAGGTCTCTTCTTCTCTCCAGACCTGATTCACTTCCAGCTCATATATATAATAAGGAGGTTGTTTTAGATAAGTGGGCAAAATTATCTGAGCCAGAGATCTTTCCTTTCAGTGAAGTCTTCTGCAGAAATCCAATTATTTCAAAGAGCTGAAACTCTTTATCATGTCTTGAAATGTGTGAATGATTATTATCTACTCAATAAACTTGATATTAAAAAACAGAGCAGATAAAAATGGAGTGGAGATAGGGGCTAAGAGTCCTACACACACGGATAACTCTGGGACACCTTGGAGCATCTCTAGGTTCTCTTAGGAACACTTTGAAACCCTTGGGCGAGGTGGTCCCTGAAGTTCCTTTTGGCGCTGACTTTCTGTATCAAACTCAACCAAAAGTTTTTTGTAGTATTACTTCTCTCAGCTTGCCCATGAACTACTTGGTTCCACTTCTAATATTTGTTTCTGGAAGGAGAGAAGCTAAGAAAAGTTTTAAGGTATTGTGGATGTAAAAACCTAGGATTGGAGAGTTTCGGGGACAACTCAGAGCTAGCTGGAATCTGTCTGACTGAAAACACATAATGGCATCTAAGACGCCACGTTTCACTGTGTCTGGCAGAGGTTCAGGGTGGAGATTCAGGCTTCCTCCTTGGCTCCTTGTAGGAGACCACTACTGCATCCAGGGTGACCACAAATGGAAGGGAGGAGAAATAACATCAAAGTGTCCAGGCTGTCACAGCTGGAAAGGCTTAAAAGATCCCAAAGATAGCAAATACAGTGGCATATACGCCCCCACCTGCCTCTCCTGTGCATGTGGCAGACATTACTAATCAATCATATGCCCTTGGCCCACAAAGTCTGGAGTAGCACCAGAATCCTGAATATAGTTCTCTGGCAGCCACTACCAATGAATTAGTGTTATCAGGCCATGCAAAACCTCCTTATCATGCTTCTTATTTTAGTAAAAGAAATTGAAGTTTAAAGAGGGAAAACAACTCACTCAAAATCATAGAGCAAGCTGGTGCCTGAGTGGAACGTCCAGATGTTTACCTTGCTTTGTTTTTTTCATCTCATCTCCTCTTTCAGTCTGAAATCCAAACGTGTGACTAACACAAGGAGACCCAGAAGGTATCCAAATGAGAGGGGTTATACAAGTTTCTGAAGGAACCCAGCTCTGAAGAGAGTTGATGTCTCTGTCCTATTTCCCCTGCAGACATTAAGCTCTGTAGCTTGGTGGAGAGAGAGCAAAGTTGATTCCTGTCTAAGGCATCTCCTCGCTGAGCTATTTTTCTAAATCATTCTGTCAAGTCACTACTTGCTGGCTCTGGTCCTGCATAGCCCAGCTGTCCCTGGGCTCAGAATTGAGGGTAGGAGGGAAGAAGAGAACCATCCAGGTTCTGTGTTGTAGAAAAAAGCTATCCCTCTGTCCTTCTAAGAGTGAGGTTAGGGAGGCAGCCAGCAGGAAGCAAATGAGCAGCTGCCTATTAGCCCCAACATGCTGGGCCTTTGGGCCTAATGACAAAGCCATGTGGGCTGAATAGGTCAGTGCAGGCCAGCAAATGAGAGAGAGGAGAAAATGCCACTCATCACTGTTACCCACAAGGCTTGTTATCTAGAAAAAGTGCCTGAACATGATTCCAAAATGGCCAAATGGCAAAAATCTGGAAGTTTAGCTCAGACACCAGCTTGCCATGTGGCTACGGGTAAGTTATGTTCTCCTCCTGAGGTTCAGTTTCTCTCTCCCTAAGACATAGTGCTGGTACATATGGGTTACATGTGTGTTTCCTTGTCATTATGTTAAGTTTGTGTACATCTGTGTGTGGCTAACAAACGGCAGTGTTTGCACACCTGATGGCATGTTCATATAGGTTACCAACAGCCTGATTCAGCATCTGTTTCAGCCTGTTATTAGTGAAGTTCAGAGATTTCATTTCATTTCACTATTTATTCTGTGTCTATAAATCAAGTATCATCCTGAGTGAATGCCTTTCAGTGTCCGCTCCTGTAATGAAGGCACTCATTTTTAGCTGCCAGTGGATGCCTGTTGATGAAATTAGCGTTTACAAACTTACCCTGTGTGTATCTGTCTCTATTTATGGCTGCAGACAGATCTGTCTACCTAAACAACCTCCAAAGCCAAACATTCTACGTTTACCTCACATCCTCAGCTCTTTCTTTTCTTCCACCATACTTTCTTATTTATAGTTTAGTTTCAGCCAGGAGGTTTGCTCTTGCGAATAGCAAACCCCAGCCATGTTATTAGATAAAAATTTTATTTAGCATGACCATTAGGCAACCCAAGATCCCCCAGCCCTCCTCTCTTGTTTCCTTTTCAACTTGTGTGAGGAGTGTTAAAAACGTAGACCAAAAATTCCTTAGAACAAAATCACATCACGAATTTAGGTTAACAGGACTTCAGATCTAGAAGAATCCTTGAAAACCATCTAGCTTAGATCTTCCATTTAACAGATGGGAAGACTGAGGCCCACAGAGAAGTGCCTTTCCCAGTGTCACATACATGTGATTTAGAACCCACAACATTCTCAGGAAATACACAAGAAGGTCCCCAAATCAAAATGAACTTAAACCACTTTTTAAAATAGGCCTATCAACACTTTTAGTAAAGTGCTATACACACCCTAAGATGATGGAGCTGCCAGGAAAATAAAAGCTGGAAGTTACTTCACCAGATCTTTGGAGGCCATAAATCCACTAATTCTAAGTGTTTCCCTGTATATTATCCCATTTCATCCACATGCTATCCCCTTGAGGTTGCTATTGTTATAGTCCTTTAACTGGAAGGGTGAAGTGATTAGTTCAAGGTCAACTGGCACTTTCAGGGCAGAGCTAGAACTAAAACTCAGGTCTTCAAACATCACAGCCCTAGGCTTCCCTGGGATCCCAGGGGATCCCAAGGGCAGACCCTAGAGTTTGTTGCTGCCCTTGTATTGTGGGAGGGGGGACATTCAGTCTGAGCCTGAGGTGCTATTTGGGTTCCCAGTGTTCCCTCCCAGCCAGCAGGCAGAGACCCTGAAAAAAAAGGTTACCGTGGCAACTCACATTCCTCAGAGGGTGAGTCACAGCAGAGAAGAGGCTTCTGGTGGGTGGGACTTGGAGAAAGTTTCAAAAGTTGATTCCTTCTCCAGGCAAACCCCCTTCTACCCCTCCCTCCCACTCTCAGCTCCAGGCTCTGTCGATGTGGCAGCTGACGGTTTGAGTTAACTCTCTCTTTTCCCAACCACTCCCATTTCAAAAGTTTCATCCTCCCGCAAATGTACCTTTGTTTCCAGTGCCTACTCTATCTCCCACATCCTCCCCCTCGGAATCCACTTGAGAATATCTTAAGACTGACAGCTATGAACATGGGATCTCTCCCCACACATGGTGCATACAATTTTTGAGGCCAGCAGATGCCTTGAACCCCTTTCAAAGACCAGTCTATGGTTTCTGTTTTAGAGACCTTCAGAGGATGCCAGGCATCCCTAGCACCCCCAAGTCCAGCCGTCTTCATTACAGACAAGGAAACTAAGTCTGGAGGAGACGCTTATTTGAGGTCACAAATAAAAATGTGCGCCTGAAGCCTGAGCTGCTAGTTCTGACTTGCTTCTCACTAGACAACCCGCAGTTGGGAGCACAGAGAAATCTAACCCTAGAGAATTACTCTAATGCAAAAATGTCCTTTCCTGAGGAAATGCACGCAGCTCTGTTTCCTTTTGGGCAGACTAGGATTCCTAGAAGACGTGCCTCATCCCAGAGCCTGCTTTGTCTTGCTGTCCTTCGGGACACTCAGGAAGTCCACTCAACAGCCAGGCAGTGGAGCCAGTGAGGGTGAAGAGAGGTGGGGGCTGCCTGAAGAGGAACTAACACCCTGACAGGCTGGATAGTGAGGTGCAGAACTGGTCCCCCCAGAACCCTCTGTCTTACCGCCCCCACTCCTCCATTTTGAGTACGTTGCCCCACCACACCCTGCTTCCCATTGCACCCCATGTCTTGGGTGGGTGATAGCTGACATCTGGGTTCTTCAGATCTAGATAAACCAAAGGCTACTCCCAGGGAATTCCTGTGTTTACCATCCCAGGGAGGAACAATGCCTAACCCAAGACTCAGGGTGTGATGGGACCATATCTGGCCAAATGGCGCCAGAGTCTGTGGGGGGGGGGGTGAATCTGGGAGTGGGTAGAATTGGAGAGAAACAGGAGACATCCCCGAGGTGCAGATTAACGGTGAAACCGCCCCCTTTGCCTTGCAGAGATTATTTTATCATTGATGCAAAATCTCTTTTGGAAAACAGATCCCCTGATGAATAACCAAGCCTAGGAAGTTTGTTCTCCTGAAATAGGGGGCAGGACAGACTGGCTGCTGCTGGCCGGGTCCCCATTGCAGCTGTGAATGACAGGATCGGATTCCCAGGAAAGGAGGAGGCTGCCACATTTGCAACGGGAGCAAACAGGACAGGCAGGCGGCCTCCGAAACCAGAGAGACAGAGAGATAGAAAGAAAAAATATTCCCCCAAAGACATGAGGAGATTATTTTCTGTAAACCTAGAAGGGAGGCCAAGTTACACAATAGTCTACCTTCTGAAAAGCAACAGGCAGATGACTTGGGGACGGTGCCCTTAAGGAGAGCCGTGCTGGGGCTGGGGGAGATGCGCACCCCAGCACAGCTTTCCCTCTGTTACACATGGGCTGGAGGAGTGAACTAGGGTCTCAGGATAGGTGCAACTACAGAAGGCGAAGGCTGGGCAGGGGACGTTCATACCTCAGTGGCAGGCAGGCAGCGGGCAGAGCAGCTGTCCGGACAGTCTGAAGGTCTGCAGGAATGTGCAGGGGTTTAGAGCCAGGCAACAGGAAACCACTGGGAGTTCTGGGCTGGGTCTATCTCCCCCTCCACCCCTCGGTCCCTCCTCCTCCCCTGTCTCCTCCTTCTCCTGACCTCCCCCTTTTCCCTGGCCAGAGCTGTCTCTGTCTTTGATTTCTTTCCTCCTCTTTTGCGGTGGGCTGACCAAAGACCCCAAACCCGCCTGCCTCATCTATTCTGGAGCTGCTGCCTAAACAGACTCCCAGAGTGCCGGGCTGAAAAGACCTGCAGGAATTGCCCAGAACAGCCTCCTTGTTAAGAGAGGGTGCAAGGGATCACCCAAGGGTGATCCAAATGGCTGGCCCAAATGTCCTGACTGTCCAACCAGTGGCCTTTACAAGAGTCCTCCCTAATATTAGGCAATGCTGAGAAGGGCAAAGCAATTCAAGAGGGTTGTATTTGTGACAAAGGCAAGGCCCAACGTTGCCTCTGTACAGACAAGACAAGCTGCTACCAGCAACGTATTTCTTAATGATTTAGGACACCATCTTAAAGAACCTCAAGTTGTACCACTGATAGACACATAAGGGATTAGACTTCTAGTTGGGTGACCTGTGTCATCAGTATGGAACAGATATGGTGATCAATGATCTTGACAATAATCATAGTAGAAACCGTGACAGGATTTACTGAGGACTTAATCATCATGGCTACCAGTTTCTGTGGGTATTGTTATGTCTTTTTTTTTTTTTTTGCAGTTTTTGGCTGGGGCTGGACTTGAACCTACCACCTCCAGCATATGGGGCCAGCACCCTACTCTTTTGAGCCACAGGCGCCACCCTATGTCTATTTTAATATAAGAAAAAAAGGCTCATAGAAGTTAAGTATCTTGCCTAAGATCACCTGGAAAAAAGCAGTATAAACAGGCTGATTTTACATTTCAATTTGGTTTCTCTTATGGTACATGAACTACTCAAGTACAACAGATCTTGGTTGAAGATTTATTGTGTGCTTAGCACGCTGGGAGGTCTGACAATTAATACCAGTTCCTTGTTCTCAAGAAGCTTTGGATCTTGCTGAAAGGATGTGCCATATGCCCATTTACACAAGTGGTACAGACACTAAGCCTTCTCCCAGGGGTTCAGGTTGGTGAAGGCTTTCTGGAAGAACTGGATCTTGAAGCATGGATTGAGTTTGAATACCATGGAAGAAGAGAACATGGAGAGAAGGCAGAGAACACTCTCAGATACACTTCTACCTGCTATGGTCCCTGCCCCTCTTGCTGTCCTCTCTTCCTACCTCTGTCCTCTCTGTAGCCCCCCAGCTTCCTTCCTGCCCAGCAACTACCCCAAAGCTGCTATTTCCCAAGATCTTTGCACTTCCCCTTACGTCTTCCAGAGACACTCTTCCACCTGATTTTCCTGTGCCTGAAGTAATGACACCTTCTCAGGTAGAGCCTCCCTGGCCACTCAAACCTCCTCCTTGCCTCTCTCACAGGTACAGCTCATCATCTTACAGTCTCATCTCCTCCCCAGCACTTGTCACTAATGGAAACTACTTGTTGCCCCACTAGACAAAAGTGTCATGAGAAGAGGATCTTCACGTATTTTGTTCCCTGCAGATTTCCAAGTGTGCTACACAGTGCCCCATACAAAGTTGGCTCTCTATCAATGTTTCTGTCAATAAATGAATTGACTTCCATTTACCCAGCTGAAAAAAGAGGGCTCATCTTTTGCTAGGGTTCCAGCCTGGAACAGTGCCCTGCACTGGTCTTTATTAGAACTTTAACCTATTGAAATTGAATGTAAATGTATGGGCATCTGTGCACTTTTCTGAGAGGAAGTTCATGGCTTCCTTCAAGTTCTCAAAAAGGACAAGTCAGGAATCCAGGAAGGATCCTCTGCTCCAAATGATCCCCAAGCATCTCCCTCGTCCAAAAGCCAGGAGATTTTACTATTGAATCAGGGGCTGGTAGACTCCCAGACACCTGTTTTGCGATCTGGACAGATGTGGATTTTTATAGGATTGGTTGCTGTAGATTCCAGGCATTGAGTGGACTAACATTAACTGAAGTTTTATGTTTTTCTTCAAAAACTACGACAATCATTCTGATGAGTATAACCCAGTGAAATGATCCCCAGTCTGTGGCATTCAGTTCGGGAATTAGAAATCTGATTTGAGCCAGGCTGAAGCTTGGGACAGAGGTCCCATCTGAGGGCTGCGCCCAGGTGCCTGTGGGGACACCCTGAGCCAGGATGCTTCAAAGAAGGAAAACTTGGTAGGTTTTATATCTAAGCATAGGAGCAGGCTGGGGAAGCAGGAGGCTCTGAAACAAGGGTGACTTTGATGTAGGAAGGTCACTGGGACTAACGCTGGTCCTCCAGCCCCCACTAAGGCCTCGGTAGGAAGGGAGAGAAGCACAATCCAGCTAGGTGTGCTGGGCCTGGGTGCCAGTCCCTGCTCTGCCACTGAGTCATCGAGTAATGCTGGGCTCATCCCTGCCCCTGCCTGAGCTATACTTTTTCATTTGTAAAATAGATCAAACAATAGAATAGTAATAGCAAGAGCCAACATTTATTAAATACCTACTATGGGCCAAGCACTGAGCTAAGGTCTTTGTGCATATTTTCTGATTTAACCCTTTTATAAATGTGAAAAATGAAGTTCAGGTCAATAATTTGCCCATGTACATGGCAGATCAGGGATTCAAATCAAGGTTTAAGGAACTCCAGAGCCCAAGTGCTTGACCACTACACTCTATCCCCCTCAATTCCCCTCCAGTGCTGACATTTATGGAATCCAGATCATACATACAGCCATCGGCAGCTCTCTCCTTTGTCAAGCATGTTGCTGATCCACATTAAGCCAGTGCAGCTTTTCATCTTACAAAATGAGGAGTCAGTACATCAGGTGTACTGTGCCTGCCTGCCACTCCTTCCAGCCACCTTCCAGCTGTGCTCTGTTGGGCACTTCCCACTTGACCCTGATCTTGGCCTCCTGACCAAGCATCCATGCCACAGCTGTAAACCCCACTGGCCCACAGCTTTGGAGACACCTGGAGACACAGGTGCCTGCCATCCAGGCTCCCTACACCCCAGAGCACCAGTTGCCTCATTCGTATGTGCAATTTTCACTGTGCCTTGAATCAGGCACTGAGGACATAGCAGTGAGTGGAACAGACAAGACTCTGCCTCTGTGCACTTGACATTCTGGTAGGTGGAGGCCAGCAATGAACTTGTTTCAGGTTGTGATAAGTTCTATGGGTGAAATGAGCAATATGAAACAAAAAAAGCAGTGGGGGTTGTCAGGGTAGGCATCTTAGAGGAGGTAAGATGAGCAGAAGTTGAAGGACAAGGCAGAGGGAAGGGCGAGAGTATTCCAGGCAAGAGGAGAATAAGCACCAGGACCCTGAAGTGTACAGAGCTTGGCTTTTCCAAGTAACCGAAAGTGTGGCCAGAATCACCCATTG
>CAUYQV010172699.1:0-30619 GCA_963574575.1 Galagoides demidoff | reverse complement strand
ATGGCCGGGCGTTGTGGCGGGCGCCTGTGGTCCCAGCTACTTGGGAGGTGGAGGCAGGAGACTCGCTTGAGCCCAGGAGTTGGAGGTTGCTATGAGCTGTGATGCCATGGCACTCTACCCAGAGGGATAGCTTGAGGTTCCATCTCAAAAAAAAAAAAAAAGAAAAAGAAACTAATTTATACCTTTTATATGAAAGCTATAACCAAATAGCCTAAGAATATGTGGAGTGGGGAGGGAGAAGGGAGGAGGGGAATGGGTGGATGGAGGGGGATTGGAGGGATCACTTCTGAGGTTTATCTTACAGGGGTAGAAGTGAATCTTTCTAAGAGTAGAATGTGAACGTTTTAAAATAACTGAGAAAATGACATGAAGGCTCTGTTGACCAGTTTGATGGAAGCATTTCAGATTGCATGTGAAAACCCCACACTGTACCCCAGAAGTGCATTAATGTACATAGTTACCATTCAATAAAACAAAAAAAAAGATAATTTTCCTTAAATTGTGCAAACATCTTTTCTGTTTACTCCATCAATATTACACATGTATGATGTTTTTCATAAAGTTCATAAAGAATACAGAAAAGTGCCTGGGAAAATTTAAAGACTATTTAGCAACTGAACATGTCTACATCTACCACACAAATCAAGGAATAATATGTTACCAGTACCTCAAAAGATTTCTGCCTGTCCCTTGGCAATGGTAGATTGCTCCCTGCCCAAAGGTAACTGATTGTCTCATTTTCATGATAATCGTTTTCTTTAAGCCTAATATTTCACTATAAAATAAATGTTCTTATCCATGCTAAATAATTTTAAACACTTACATCATGTATGAGATGTTTTATAAAATCAAGTTCATAGCACAGATATTTATTTTATATAGACAATGTGCCAGACATTATATTAGGAGTTAGGCACCAGTGCTAGTGGCTCACATCTACAATCACTGTGCTTTGGAAGGCTGAATTGGCAGGATTGCTTGAGGCCAGAAGTTTGACACCAGCCTGAGCAACATAACAAGATCCCATCTTTACTAAAAATAAAAAAATTAGCCAGTCATGGTGGTATGCACCTATAATACCAGCTATTCAGGTAGCTGCAGTGGGAGGATCACTTGAACCTTGGAATTTGAGGCTACAGTGAATTATGATCACACCACGGCACTCCAGCCTGGCAGCAAAGAAGATTGTCCCTCTTAGGAAAAAAAAATATGTATATATTTAAAATAAATATATATTATATATATTACAAATATATATAATATATAATATTTAAAATAAATATATATTTAAAATACATATTTATATATACTTAAAATATATAGAGGGAGATTTCATATATTTGATATATAATATATATAGATACACACACACACACACACACACACACATATATATATATATATATATGTAGAGAGATAGAGAGAGAGAGAGTGCCAGGGGAGGAAAAAATAGTAAGACATATTCACTACCTCAAAGAAAGTTATAGGAAAATTTTACTAAATTTCATGAAAGCATTGTTTAATTCATCATAATTACAATTTCATTTACTCAAGGGGAACTGGAATGAGAGAAGAAGAAGACATGGCAAGATTTTTCTTTGCTTTTCCTCAAGCCAACACAGGGGCTGCCACTGTATAAATGGGAAAAGAGAATGATCAGGTCTTTGCCTAGAAAATGAAGTGGGCAGACAGGAAAGGAACTGCCTCATGAGTAAAGAATCTTGAGTATACTATCTCTTTCTGGGACCATAAATGAGGCATTCCCAGATCATTTCAAAAGTAAGATGAAAGGTAGATGATTTTATGTAAGGAAAGAAAATTTTGGAGGAAAACTTTTTTATTAATCTTTCAGGGGATAACCAGATACTACATCCTTTACATTTCCTATATGGAAAATAAAGATAATGGCCCACCCAGAGAAATTTGCTGGGCTGGTGTTTGTGGGGTGTTTGGCACAATACCTGGCACCCAGGAGTGCTCAGCAAGTGCTAGCTCAGCCTCTTAAGGTGTCAGTTTCATGATCTGGATCAGTCTTGATCAAGATGAATAAAGTCAGACTAATGAGGACAATTAATAGGTCAATGTTGAGACATCATGATAATAAAGGCCACCACTCAGGCTCCTATAATTTGCTTTATGTTGAAAGAACAATTATGTTTAATTCATGACCAAGTGTATGTACAGACTGAAGATTGAAAAGTGATGAGTAGTGAGTTATTATTTCAGTTAAAGACAAGAAAAGTCTTCCCAAGACTCTTACCTCTTTCCCTGGAGTCTGACTCAGACATGATCCCCAAATCTAACAGCTATTATTATTGTACCCCCAATGTGGCTCTGTATTAAACCCATTTTTCTTTTGTACTGTGGCACTGAATTGATATTTACTTTCTTTATTATTTCTTTTTTAATGTGTTGAATAAAATTCACTTTTTAAATTTTCATTCATTGATACTACAATTTTTGTACAACAAACAAAAATTAAAATTTGTGGTTGGACACAGGTGTATTCAAATCCTGTGATCAAATCTTAACTGTGTGATGCGTGTAAATTCCCTATGTTCTGTGAAAAGAGTATGGCAATAGTGCCTACTTCATAGCTATGTTGGGAGAATTAAATGCAATCATTTGTGTATTGCATTCATAATAAATGGTGGTTTTGCTGTTACCTCCTCAATTTGATTCTAAGCATCTTGTCTGACATTCTTTTGACATTCTCATTTAGTCATTCTCAGAGCTGAGCAGAGTTTGCTGATATAACCTGCTCAATGGATATTTGCTGATTGATTGCTGAGATGGTGCCCTGGTCTTATTCAGCCCCCCCCACCCCCAGAGTACTGCTGATTTCTAATCTGAAGCTCCCTACCTTAGAGAGTCAGCTGCAAGCATGGCATAACAGCACACAGATGAGAGAAGCAGGCAGGGGACTTATAGAGTGTGGAGTGTGCTTGGTGTTTTAGTGATTGCAAAGCAAAATCATGCTGCTTATTAAATAAACATGTCTAGTTGACAAAAATGGCCATCCCTGACTTTGACAAAAATGATCAATGAAACTCATCTCTCATACAAAAAAAAAAAAAAAATCCAATGAAAGACAAAGCCCAATCCTAATATTATTTAGCTGACCAAGTTCTTTCTATATGTAATGATTCATCAATTAAAGATGTTTCAGCCAAAATATCTACATAAATCCTCAGCAATGTGACCTGTCAACCCATGTAGCAGGAACCCTGAGCCTAAATATTCTTGTGAGAGGAGAGGGCTTGGCATGATGCCTGACAGATTGGATTTTAGTGATGCAATGAAAAGAAGAAAAAAAAATAACTGGCAATGGTATGTTCTAGAAAACTCTGAGAATTAAAACAAATAGGATCTACAGAATACAGTCACTTTGGGGGAAGATATTTGGCATAATCATATCTCCCTGCAGCCTTGAACTTCTGGGCTCAAGTGATCCTCCTGCCTCAACCTCCCAAGTAACTGGTACTACAGGTGTGCACTATCATGCCTGGCTTAATTTGTTTGTATTAATATTTTAGAAATGAGGATCTCTTTATGTTGGCCAGGCTGATCTCAAATTCTTAGAGTCACACTATCCTCCCACCTCAGTACCTAAGATTACAGGTGTGAGCCACCATGCTCAGCACTTTGGCTAGTATACAAATCAGATCATTGTGGTGGCAAATAATCACAGGTTTGGATGCTGTAGAATTTGTGATCTCATCTCTCATGACAGTAGACATTAGCTACTGTCTAATAATTTTCGCTGGGTAATCCATTGTAAATGTCATCATCTTTCAGTTGGAATTTGCTGCCATTTGTGGGAATGGATATAGCTCTTCTTATTGCATGGGAGTGCAAGTTGTGTCCATCAAGAGGAATAATGTTCTCCGGTCAATAATTCCAACCCCCCTAGGCCCATATGTTTTCTTATTTCTAAGGGGTTCCCCTGGGAAGTTATGTGATATTTCAATTTTATTTCAGTTACCCATAAAAAATTTTAAACCCCTAGGGATACACAACTATTGTAACTGAAACAACATGGTCTTTGACTTTGACATCAGAAGGACATGTCTCTGCTATATCCTAAAAGAAGGCTCTAAAAAAATCACAGAGCCTCCCTGGAAATTATAGAGGATAAGCTTTTGAAAGAATTCCCTAGAATGAAGCCTGGAAAATACAATGATTGAAGCATATGAGATATTCAATAATTGTTAGTTTTTTCTTTTAGCATGGAATTAATTTTGGATTAAATTTACCAGCCCCATTGGGAAATTCAGTTTCATTGTGTTCCAATCACAAACTTGTTTTTGGTATGAAATGTAATCTTTCACCTCAGTTCTAAACTTTTTAAATAAGATTAGTTTTTTATGACTGTTAGATTTCACAGGAAGATCAAATTCACTCTTGGTATATAAATATTAATCAAAACCAAAGATATTTGGTTAAAAAATATGCCTAGCTCAGCAGAGCTTCAGTCATGTAGGAGGACCTCATGGAATGTTTGTTGGAGAGATCAGGTCTTAACTGAAAATTTCACTCTGAAGGATGAAATCTTCAAAGATGTCAAATGTATAGTTTTTCATAAGCAGAGTATATGTTTATATGATAAATTTCTGGGGTAAACATTTTTTTAAGTCACTTTAGCTTTTAGTCATGCTTTGTTTATGAAATCTTTCCTGTAATTCAAGACAGTCTTAAACCCTCACTCTGAAGGAAACCTCCACAACAGAATGAAAAGTAAAATATGAGGCTCTAAAAATGCTATCAAGGAAATTACAGGTTCTTAATGGTAAAGGGAAAAGTTATATCATTAATTCACTTTTGCTATTAAACCAGTAATACACATACAACAACTTACCTATATTATATATTTTGACCTACTTAAGAGATGATGGGTAACAAAGCATCTACTTTCTGATTTTACAGAAATGGAAACAGACTTGGAGAAGCCAGAATATCCATGTTATAAAGCAAGAATGGCAGGCCTGGGTGTCCTTCCTCTATTCTTTCTATTTCCACTGGGCCATCCTGTTGTTTCTATTTGATCAAGGAGTATTCCCACCAATGAAAGGGAAGACCCACATTGATTGGCTGTACATTTTTATTTAAATTTTGTTGGTTAATGGCAAATGACAACAATTATCTCAGTACTTAGAGCTATTTCAGTGTATAGATACAATGGAAATTCATTCTCATTATGATTTCCAGAGGCCAAGAAAGCCATTTACTCTTCCATTGGCAGAGGTTTTGTCTTCAGTAATATTTAAAGTCCTACCTTTGGTCAGGTTTCAAGCAGAGACAGAGATATAGCTCTTATGCAAGGGATTTATTGATGGAGAACCCTCTTAACATGGGGGAAGCAAGAGAGGGGAAGGGAAGAAATGATATAAGAAAGTGGTTCAGCTGAAGTCTAGCTTCAGTTACATCTCCCAGGGGGTTCTGTAGTATAACTGGGACCACAGACTTATCCCTACTTGAGTCAAAGGGGGCAAATTTTATACACCTGTATTGGTTAGTGATTGGCTTGCATAGGAGAGTGTTGTCTCCCAGACAAGGTGGCTCCTGTCCACTGAAGCCAATTTTGAGGGAAAAGGAGTAGTTGGGAGCCATTAATAGCCAGCATTCTCAGCAACTATGTCACTCAAACTAGTAAAGGGGATTGGGATAGAATAGTAACAATGTCTACTACAATTGTTTGAGTAGGATGAAATAATTTAGAACACCTATTTAGAGGAAAAATTTTAAATAGTAAATCTAATTCTTACTAAGATGTGGAAGATTGATATAAGGTTCTTGGAAGAACTATGGTTTCCATCCATTTAGGGAGAAAGGACAGAATCACACAAGAAGAGTCCACTGGGAGACACAAAAAAAAATTTTAATGATTTCATATGTGGTGCAGAAAATGTGCATTATCTGAAGGAATTATATGGAGGAATCGTAGAGTGTTTTGAACTATAAGAAAGACTGTAAGTATGGGCATGACTGATAAGTGACTAACTTAAAAACTCTTGCACCAGATATTGCTGCATTAGAATATGCGTTGTTCTCTTATACAGTTATGTAGTATCCATTGGTAAACATGTGGAAAGCATCATCCCATCTTTGCTCTGAGTGCTCTGGTGGAGAATTCTATGCTTGATAATAATGTGTTCTGGGGCCCTGGAGCTATTATAGTTATCTTTGGCTTGACAGTCTTGAAATACAAAAATTAAGTACTTAAGAAGAAAGATCTGAGGCTGGCTACTATGGCTCACATGGGAGGCCAGGTTGGAGGATAGCATGCAGTCAGGAGTTCAAGACCAGCCTGGACAATAACAAGACCCAATCTCTACAATAAAAATAAAATAAATAAAAATAAAAATAAATTAATTGGGTATGGTGATGAACACCTGTTGTCCTCAGCTACTCGGGAGGTTGAGGCAAGAGGATCACTTGAACCAGGAGTTGGAGACTATAGTGAGCTATGATGACACCACAGCACTCTAGCACAGGCAATAAAGCCAAACATTGCACCTCCCAGGAGATAAAACAAAGCCTAGCCAAGCAAAACAAACAATAAAGGAGTGAGGAGAGGATCTGCATCAGGGAAGGAGGTTTCTTTCAGTCTGGGGCTCCTGGTGCTCCTAGATTCCCACAGAGAAGATCAGAGTCTCCACTGTTGGTCCATGAGGATGGAAGATTGAACTCTGGGAACATCGGGCATATTTATTTCAACAATGTCTAAAGAGGCCTCTTGTGTCACAGCAGAGTGACTGGAAAGGCTACGAACATGTGGAGAATTCAGATGACGTCTCGGTGGCTACTGTGCTTACGAAAGCTCTCCAGTGCAATGATCCTGACTCCTAGCCAGACTATGGTATAGATAGCTGTGTTGACACTGCCCTATCACCTTTTCTCATAGACATACAACTAGATGTCATTTTACAGTCTCCATTTCAGGGAAGTGAGAACATGCACGTTATTTTTTTCTTACTATGTTATAAATCACCCAAATCTCAGGAGCTCAAGTGACCGCAGAGTTACTAGCACACATGGAGGTGCAGGAATCCCAGAGTGGCTCAGCTACATGGTTCTGGCTGAGGGTATGCTGTGAGGTTACAGTCAAGCTGTCCTCTGGAGCTGAGGGCACTGCAAGGCTCACATGGTGTTGGATAACCTGCTTTCATGCTCACTCATGGTGGTTGTTTTTTCTTCTAGAATTTCCCCAGCATTCTGGTCTCTCCACAGAGCTTCTCACAACATGGCTATTTGATTTCCATAGACATAGTGATCTGAGGGAGTAAGCTTAAGATGGAAATGGAAATCTTTTATAATACAATTTTAGAAGTCATACCATCCTTTCTGACATGTGCAATGTGAGAGAGGACTTCACAGGGACATGAATACAAGGCAGCTATCTTGGCATTCACTCTGTCCCAGACTACAGAATATCGGTGAAAATGATCTATGCCATTCTTAAACTGGGCACCCAGAAAATACCCTCTATAATTTTTCATGGTGTCTCTCTTTCCTGATTACTGAGTTAAATAATGAACTCTTTAAGAACTATAGAGAATGGAACCAAAAGATAGTAGGAACCTCAATCTATGATTGATTGATTGAGCAGAGTGTCTTTGATACAATAAAGAAACAAAAAAGCATATTTGTAACCCAGATATCTCTGTAGAAAGGAGCCCTACACTGACCCTTTATTTATTCAAGTCAATTTGAAGTTTTATTGAGCATGAACTATAATTACTAAAATCTTTGATTTTACCGGTTACATAAAATCATATTATTCTGTAGAATATTTGTACTTAAAATGTTATTTTTCATGTTTGACAGCCATTCATCTGTCTTCTTTAGAGAAGGACCTATTCATGTCTCTTGCCCAATGATCTATGGGATTGTTGGCTCTTTTTGTTGTTGTTGATTAACTTGAGTTCTCAAAACTTCTCTAAAGAAGATAGACCTTTTTAGAAGGAAGCATGGAGACTCCTCAAAGAACTCAAATTAGACCTCCCATTTGATACTATAATCCCATTATTAGGCATCTACCCAGAAGAAAAAAATTTTTTAATCATAAAGACATTTGCACTAGATTGTTTATCACAGCTCAATTTACAATGGCCACAATGTGGAAACAATCTAAATGCTCACTAAACCAGGAATGGATTTACAAACTGTGGCATATGTATACCATGAAATACTATTCAGCCATTAAAAAAGATGGAAACTTTACATCCTTTGTATTAACCTAGATGGAGGGTGAACATGTTCTTCTTAGTAAAGAATCACAAGAATAGAGAAGCAAAGATCTAATGTACTCAATTCTAATATGGAGGCAGTAGATGAGCTAATACAAGGGGGGGTAGGGGACTGAGGTAACAGGGAGAGGAGAGAAGAGAGGGGATGAGGGGTCATGGTGTATGCCACACCTCTTAGGGGTGGGACACAAGTATAAGACTTTATCTAACAAATGCAATCAGTGTAACCTAATTCTTTGTACCTTCAATGAATCCCAAACAACAAAAATAATTTTAGAATGTTATCAATTAAAATCTCTTAATGTACATCAAGGCATCACAAGTTTTATTTTATCGAAACCGTTTATGTCATAACATTTCATTGCATCAGCAGTGAGCTGCATTGACACCACCCCTTCCCCTCAACTCCCAAATGAAAGCAGAGGGTTTTTCTCATTTTCTGTATCAAAAGCTTTCAGATTTTCTGGCTAAGGGCATAAATGAAGTATGATAACCAGAGAAATATTAATATCATTTAAAATCAGAGATACTTCCCCTTCAAAGGTTATCCTGATGTCAACATTTTGTCAGTAATTAAGAGTACAAACCTGCTTGGGGCTCTGTGGGCTATGATTCTAGTTTTTATCACACTCTGTCTGGAAAACAGATAACGTCAGCCAGGGGTACATAAAATTCTTGGCAGATTAACTCTTGGGGAGACAGACCAAAATGGGAACTGCTGTTCCATTTGCATGGTGGTAAGAAAAATTATAGCCCATTTTTAAGTAGCATCAAAACTATGGCAAAAGGAGAAAATGAGATTAGCCTTACATTGGGGCTCAGATAGACTAAGAGTCCTGTCTCCTGATTTCTATTAGAATACCAGATTCAATTAAAATGAAGTGTGTGCAGATGCCACTTTCTGCTGGGTCTTATTGTTGAATCTCTGAATGTAATACCCCTTCAAGTATCAAATCCTAAATAACAATCCTATCTGTGAGGAACATTAGTTTACCCATGTCAATTAACCAATGCCAGAATTTCTTCTCAAACCAATGCCAGAATCTTCTTCTGATTACTCTGAACACATATAATGAGTTTTCCTTCCAATTTTTGTTGATTTCCTCCTTGCTCTATAGCAAACTATCGATTTCTATTTTCTTGTTGATTATATCCTTCATTTGATTTGGCTTTAAGTGAATCTTTTTCTGATTGTAACAGAAAAAAATCCTAGGAAAAATAGTGATCAGAGCCATTTAAACTTATGATGTTTCAGTGGTCTGCTCTTTGAATTATCTATGGTGAACCATATAGTGAAATAGTGGACTTTGCACTGTCCTCCTCCTACTCCTTCCTCCCCAGCCCTTACTGTTGTACATACTCAGAAACCATCTATGATACCAACAACACGGAATTGGGATTTGGGAAGTAGAATTTAAACTGATGAATAAATCAGGCTTTCCACTACAAATTAAAATAAACGTAAAATCATAAAGCAACTGCCCCACATATATACTCACAAACACACACATGTAATGTGTGCTTCAAAAAGTTGTATGAGTTTTTTTTTTTTTTTAATTCCATGAGGATTTTCACATGAGGGGAGGATAGTTCAGGGTGATAAGAGACCCACACTGTCCAGGAGCTCCAGCGAGGAAGATGTGACCACAGCTGGGATGAAGGGCTTTAGTCTCTGGGTCTATCCTGGTCCTATATAATGAGATTCACTGTAGATTTGTACAATAACAACTCTCATAGATTATGCCTCCTGCTATGATCTCAATGTTTGCATTTCCCTGA
Organism: Galagoides demidoff; assembly: GCA_963574575.1. NCBI lineage: Eukaryota > Metazoa > Chordata > Mammalia > Primates > Galagidae > Galagoides > Galagoides demidoff. The sequence continues at coordinate 20,591 of CAUYQV010172699.1, read as the reverse complement.
AGTTATATGTTGAAACACTATTCCTCACATCCATCCAACAGGTGGGGTCCTTTGAAGTTAATTGAATCTGGAGGGAAAAGTCCTGAATGGGATTAGTGTCCCTATAAAGAAGAGTGTAGACAGGAGTAGATTAGCCCTTCCTAACATGTGTGGCTCAAGTGAGATGGGGCCACCTATGCGCAACAGGCCTCCACCAGACACTGAATCTTCTGGCACTTTGGTATCAGACTTCCAGCCTCCAGAAACTGTGAGAGATAAATGTATGTCATTTATAAACCACCTGGCCTATAATAGTTTGTTATAGCAGCCTGAGTGGATTTAGACATCTCCCTGCATCCAATGCCCTCTATAACTTTGCCAGTGCTCTTCTCATCAGGTAAAGTCTCTCTCTGAACCCTTTGAATCTACTCTGACCTCAGAATTTGCTCTGACAGAAAGAGGTAAAGGTGATTTTGTATACCTGCCAAGGGTAGGCATTTGGAGGCTTACAGCTTATGCTTTTGACCTCTTGGAACTATTTCTTAAAAACTTCATAGCAAGGAACAGCCCAGGATGAAAGAACATGTGGAGAGATCCCCAGGTGGTCTATATCTCAGCCAAACCAATGCTGACTCAACCCGCCAGATAAATACTGCTGGATACATGAGCCCAGGTTAGACACAGAAGAAATACGGAGGGAACCTGCAGAAATATGGAAATATCATTTGTCACTTTTTTAACTTTTTATTTTGAAAAATTTAGATTTACATCAAAGTTCCTGAAGTATCATGAAAAGTTTCCATAAACCTTTCCAGTGCCCTCTTTTATGGCATCATGACACACAACCATAGTGCAATGAACAGACCCAGGAAATTAAAATTGGTAGAATACTATGAACCAGTATCTTCACCAGTGTCTTTTTTTTTTTCTACTCCAGGATCCAATTATGATCCCATTGCATTTAGTTTAGGTTTGTTTATTATTCTCCAATCTATGATAGCTCCTCAATCTTTCCCTTTTTTTCCATGACTTTGATGGTTTTTTGATGTTATTCATAAAATGTTCCTCATTTGGGTGTGACTGAGGTTTTGCTTTTTAAGAATGATGTGCTGTGCTTCTCAGTGCCTTGTATCAGGGAGCCCATTGTGTTAAGTTGGCTTATTGCTAACATTGATTTTTTTGATCAAGATGCCAACATGGTTTCTTCCTGATTTTTCCACTTTACAGTTACTATATTTCTCTTTATCATAAGTATCTTGAGAGAGATATCTTGGAATATAAAAATGACCATTTTAAGGTACTAAGTCCTCAACTGATATGTAACCGACTTACAGATATGGAGATAGATAGATGATAGATAGATAACACAAGAAATAGGTCAGGTTGACAACTTCTGCCAGAGAGGTTAGTCACTGTGCTCCAGGGAATGGAAGACAGAGACAGGCCCATGTAGTTAGGGCATCTGTGATAATTTTAGTGACAGATTTGTGGCTGAAAGGGTTAGTGACATTCTGGTGCAATAACATGCCACCTGAGAACGAGTTAAGAGAGGAAGGAGTTCAGTGTTGTTTTTTTTTTTCTTTTTCAAAAAGAAACTTGGGCCTAAAATATTTTTAATATTTTAAAATTACATGTTGTTAATTTTACTACTATGCAATTCCACAACATGAGCTTTCCATGTTTGATTTTTCTTGATGAATAGCTATAGGGTGCCAGGGCAGTGGACAAATATTCTTCAAAGAAGATAAAAAACAGTAGTTCCTATCCCTTTATTTGTGGAAGAATTCTGCCATCCTTGGATAAAGAGGCAGAAACACAAGTTGAGATGTCTTTTCTCAGAAAGAAGGCAACTGATTTTCCTACTGCATCTCTAACAGAGCTCGTGTGAGACGAGGCTGAACATGACATGGAGCCTGAACTGCAGCTGAGGGGAAGGGTTAACAGCACTAGGAAGGCATGGAGTAGAACTATAGTTTATCTTTTTTTAAATTTTTTTCAAAACAATTAATATTTAGTTGCCTGGCACTGGTGATGCAAGAGAAAGCATGATAGACAGAGTTTTTGCATTCATGGATTTTATATTCTAGTGCAATATAATACACACATTATAAGCTAACAATAGTTGTATGAGGCTAACAATACACACATACTTTATTTAGTACACATTGTAGACAGTTCTTTTTTTTGTGTGTGTGTGTGACAGAGCCTCAAGCTATCCCCCTGGGTAGAGTGCCATGGCATCACAGCTCATAGCAACCTCCAACTCCTGGGCTCAAGCGAGTCTCCTGCCTCCGCCTCCCAAGTAGCTGGGACCACAGGCGCCCGCCACAACGCCCGGTGATTTTTTGGTTGCAGCCATCATTGTTCTTTGGCGGCCGGGGCTGGGGATTCGAACCCACCACCTTACGTGTACGTGGCTGGCACCTTAGTCGATTGAGCAACAGGCACCGAGCCATAAGAGTCAAACTTGACATTAACTAGTAAACACTGTGATCTGACTCCTGTAATATTATATTTTAAGTAAATCATTTGGAAAAATAATGAGTTTTAAAGCAAACTAGGCAGTCGTAATGTTTGGGCTATGTTTTGATTCTACTTTGAAAACACTGGTGCTCCAGGAAATCAATGAACAAAAGAATTACTGTATCCTCAGAGTTGTGAGGGGGAAGAATCTGCCGGACCACAGCACAGGGATTCAGGAAGCCTGAAATGCCCAGGGGTGTGGCAGGCTGTTCTTAGTTCTGAGATTTTGACAGGGGAAGGAAGCGCCTATAAATAGGGTAAGAAAACTCTTTACATTTGAAAAATTTTGCATCTACCTAGAACTGTTCAGGTAATGGGGTTGCTTGCATCAGAAAAAAACAAACTACTGTTCTTGCAAGCATTCATCAGAGAATTTAAGATAGTAGTTGACCAGATGGGTTTGGGCTGCACATAAACCAAGTTCAACTCTTAGCAAGTTACTCTGTGAGGTTCACTTTTCTCAATTGTAAAATAGGGCTAAAGATAGTGTCTATGACATACTGTTGATACGAGGAGCAAAGAAGTTTGAAAAGAATTTAGCACCGTGGGTGACACATAGTAAATAATCAATAAAACATATTAGCTACTTTTAAAATTATTACGTGCAGAAGTACTTAATATACTATCTATCATAAAAGGAGTGCTCCATAAATGATAATAGTGGTTACTAAAATTTCATTTCAATTCTATTTAAGAACAGTGACAAATAATTGCTCATGTAATCCCTTGAATGTTTTTTGGATCATTAAGAGCTTTTTAATTATTATTTTTTTGAGACAGAGTCTCACTCTTTTCTCCTTGGTAGAGTGCTGTGGCTCACAGCTCACAGCAACCTCAAACTCTTCTGCACAAGCAATTCTCTTGCCTCAGCCTCCTGAGCAGCTGGGACTACAGGCGCCCACCACAATGCCCAGCTATTTTTAGAGATGAGGTCTCACTCTGGCTCATGCTGGTCTCCAACCCATGAGCTCAGGCAATCCATGCTCCTCAGCCTCCAAAGTGCTAAGATTACAGGCATAAGCCACCATGCCTGGTCTAATGTTTTTTTTTTTTTGAGACAGAGTTTCGCTCTGTCACCCTGGGTAGGGTGCTGTGGTGTCAGATCACAGCAACCTCAAATTCTTGGGCTCAAGTGATTCCCTTGCCTCAGCATCCCAAGTAGCTGGGACGATAGGCACCCACCACAACATTCAGCTAGTTTTTTTTCCTATTTTTAGTAGAGATGGGGTCTTGTTCTTGTTCAGGCTTATCTTGAACTCCTGAGCTCAAGCAAACCACCTGCCTTGGCCTCCCAGAGTGCCAGGATTATAGGCATTAGCTACCACACCTGGCCTTAACTGCCTTTTAAAAAAATCAGTCATACTTTTTTTTTTTGAGACAGTCTCACTATGTAGCCCTGGATAGAGTGCTGTGGTGTCACAGCTCACAGCAAACTCAAACTCTTGGGCTTAAGCGAGTCTCCTGCCAGCCTCCCAAGTAGCTGGGACTACAGGCAACCGCCACCATGCCCAGCTATTTTTTTTTTTTTTTGGTTGTAGTTGTCATTCTTGTTCAGCAGGCCCAGGCTGGATTTAAACCTGCCAGCTCTGGTGTTTGTGGCTGGTGCCCTAGCTGCTTGAGCTACAGGCACTGAGCCCAGTCATACTATTTTTGATTAATAGACTTGGTGCTTAAGAGAACATAAGGTATTCTAAATCCATCCTCTCTTTCTTGTCCCTCCCCTTGAGCTAAAGACACAACAATGACATTGGGTGGAGAATAGAGAAGGAACACAGCAGAAAGGACGTCTAATTCCAAACTTTTGTTTGAAGGCCTAAAATGAAAACGTATGCCATTGATTAGAGGGGAATGACCGTGAATGTCTTAGAAACAACTCCCAAGCTCAGGCACAAAATCATACACTCAGCAGACTCAGTAAATTCCTCATTACCATGTAAATTGTTTTCAAGCCTGGTCTAATAGGATATGATTGATAATTGGGATTTGTTTTCCTCCAAGAAACTGAATAACCGAAAGGAACAGTTTAAAAGACCCTTCCTAAATTGATTGAGTAACTATTTTTTTGTTTGTTTTGTTTTGTATAAACGAAAGGGTCTAATTCATGTGCTGGGTCCTCAGGAAGCTGTGTGAGGAAGTAAGTAGGTAGCTGTGGCCTTGGACTTGCATGAGTTCAATACAGCAAGTGGGGCTATAGCTACTTACCACATGGCTGATAAAATGAGAATTACAAAAAGTATGGCTGCTCAGGGGCAGGACTTCTGATCATGTTATTTATACTCTGATTAGGATTCCTGGTAGGCTCCCAGGATTGCCAGGGCTGTCTCTCAGTCCTCTTGGCTTCCTCTTTGGACCATTTCTGAGAAGCAAAAGCTTGTTTCTGGTATAAATTTAATGCAATCTGAGTTGCTTTTGAAAATCTGGACAGGAAAACACTGAGCTTATGCTGAAGGTAATTTTCATAGGAACAAGGTTTCCTTGTTAAAGTTGTCCAAAATTCCAAGCTATGGAAGGGGGAGGGAAGGATTAGCAAGTTAAGGGAAATAAAACCAGCAAAATAAGTCCTTTGATGAGGAGTTAACACAATGTGCTCGAGCCAGTTGACACAATTACAGCTCCCACTTCTCATGCCAGAAGGAGCAGGTAGCAGTTTCTAATTCCACTGTCCACCCTACTCCGGGCATGCGGCTGCACGTGCCACAGCCGCCAAGGCCCTTGTCAATTAGAAACAGCATTAAAATGACACGCCATCTGCTCTACAAATGTCACTGAGCTCGTTGCCACCTGTTGGGGGCTTGGGGGGCAGTGGAAGGGTAAAGAGTCTCCACACAGTTTTGTGTATTTATACAAACAAAGGACCTCTTGACTCAATGTTCTCTCTCGACCACCAGCCTCTCTGTTCCTACTTCTCTGCCAGAAATCTTTCGAATAGTTCTGCAGTGGGATTTTGTACCCAGAAGAGCATGAGTTATATTTAAATACCACGCCCCAGGAATCCCAGGACATTGAAAACTCTGCACTATACCTCAACGAGCAGAATAAACAATAGCTCCAAGTTATTCGTGACCATCCCCTACTTGCCTCCACAAGTAAACACGAAGGAAAGTGCAGCCAAGAGGATCTGAGCCTGATGGGTCTCCTCAGGGTGAATAGGAAGACACTGGAGTGGGAACACAGGGGGCTGTGAAAGCCCTTTCCCAAAGACCTGGCCCTGAGGATGGCATGTCCACACTGGGACGTCATGGTGGTTTCCATGCGCTTCCGCCCTCATCTCTGCTAATGTAGTTCCCCCTTCTGCGGTATCTGAGCCCAGCTGGGAAGTGTGCCTCAGCTGGTCTCTCCTTTCTCAGACACTAACTCCCATGACCTCCATGACCTGTTCTGCTGTTGGCAGACAGGTATTCCTTTTTCACTGGGAACGTTGGGGGAGTCTCCCTCCTCCATCCCAGCACATCCCATTGGGTCTCTGTTGGCACATCCACCCGTCTTTTAAGACACAATCAGATTCTGCTTTCCCTGGGCAGATTCTCTGGATGGTCTCTCCCCCTTTCCCTCCACCCCCCTATGTTCTCGGGGCGGTATCCTGCAAACCCCACTCTCTGAGCACTCGGCAGGCTGCAATTGCTAGTCCCCTCTTTCTTTTATTAGATTGGGAACTGCCCGAGGGCAGGAATGACAATGGATTTCTGGTTTTCCCTTATTATTCTTCCTGCCCAGTACAGGGGTCTGGAAACAAAAGAGTCTCAATAAATAGTAGAAATCACAGTCAAGTCTTAGGGACTTGGCTACACATTAGGCACTGCTCTGAGCACGTTAATAATAGAACTTACTCCTGAGGTTGTTAGGATGACTTATGTAATGAATATAAAGGCAGGACTAAAGTCCAGCAGCGAGTAAACGGTCAATAAACTTTAATTTTATTTCTTGCATTACGTCACTTAATTCTCAGAACATAATTTTATGCAGTGCTACTACTTTTTTTTTTTCATTTTAAAGATGAGGAAATGGATATTATAAAGGTTTAGAAACTTGCCTATGGTCATTCACTCAGTTGTAAGTGCCAGGAACGGTATTTTAATACCACCATTATGGCTTTTGATGGCTAAGTACTGTTTATATAGTTATTACTTCTTTTTCTTCCCACTCAGATGCATGGAGGTGAAATGCACACGCTATGAAATTCACACTTCCTACTGCCCAGTGCTATGAGGTTCACAGTCACGTAACCATCAGGACAACCAAAATATAGAACCCTACTATCACCCCAAATTTCCCCTCCTACAACTTGGTAGTCAACTCCTCTCTCTCACTCCATGCTCCAGAAAATGCTGATCTAATTTTTATCCTTACTGTTCTGTCTTTTTCAAAATGTCATACACCATGGAATGAGATACTATGTAGCCTTCTGAGCTGGAATCTTTTCACTTGGCCTGAAGCATCTGAGACTCACCCAGGTTGCTGAGTGTATCAGTAGTCCCTTCTCACAGCCCAGTGGCGTTCCACTGCATGAACATACCTCACTTTCCCCATTTACTCCTTGAAGCACATTTGGATATTTTGTAGTTTTTTTTTGTTGTTGTTCTTATTAACAAAATCACTAAAACATTCATAGATATGTCTTAATAAACATAGGTTTAAATTTCACTTGGTGAAATACCTAGGTGTGAGATGGGTGGATTGTAAGCTAAGCGTATTGGGTACATATTTTTAATTTTATAAGAAACTACCAAACTAGTTTTTGGCAATGGTTGTACCATTTGTATTCTAGAATTCCCTTTGCTCCACACCCATGCCAGCCCTTGGTATTACCAGACTGACCTACCTTCCTTCCTTCCTTCCTTCCTTCCTTCCCTCCCTCCCTCCCTTTCTTTCCAGTCTCACTTTGTTACCCCCTTTTTTTTTTGAGACAAAGCCTAAAGCTTTCACCCTGGGTAGAGTGCTGTGGCATCACAGCTCACAGCAACCTCCAACTCCTGGGCTCAAGCGATTCTCCTGCCTCTGCCTCCCTAGTAGCTGGAACTACAGGCACCCACCACAATGCCTGGCTATTTTTCAGAGACAGGGTCTCACTCTTGCTCAGGCTGGTCTTGAACTCATGAGCTCAGGCAGTCCTCCCACCTGGCCTCCCAGAGTGCTAGGACTATAGGCATGAGCCATTGCACTGGCTCACAAACTTTTCTTTTTAAGTCATTCTAATAGTTATTTTGTTATTTTTTAAATTTGCACTTCCCTAATGAATAATGGTGTTGAGTATCTTTTCACATGTTTTGTTATATCTTTTGCCCATTTAAAAAATTGGGCTGTTTTTGTATTATTGAGTTTTGAGGTATTTCAACTATATATTCTGGGTACAAGCACTTTATCAGATATGTGCTTTGCAAATATTTCCTCTCAGTCTGTGGTTGTTTTTTCATTTTCTGGTGTCTTTGAAGAAGAATTTTGCATTTTTATCAAGTTCAACTTACCCATTTTTCTTTTTTGAATCATATTTCATTGTCTTAACTAAGGAATCTCTTCTAGGAAAGTCAGAAGGATTTCACATTTAGCTTGTCATCTCTTTTTTGAGTTACTCTTTGCACAGGGCGAGATGTGCACAACTTGAAGTGTATTTCCCACATGTGGATGTCCAATTTTTCCAGCACCATTTGTTAAAAAGATAGAGCAGAGATTTGCGCGTGGGTTTTTCTGATTTGGGAGGCTAAGTTCTTACCATGTACTTCTTGGTAGTATGCTTGTTTAGATTTCCAATCCTCTGGTGGATTCTAAACTTTCACAGTCTTCCCTACGTCCCCCACAGCACAGTGCCTGGCACACAGCATGCCCTCACTAACTACTCCTGGGTTGACTGCTTAAATGAAGGGAAAAATAGTGATTACTCAAAATCAGCCAATCCTTGTTCTCCCTTGCCCAAGACGGGAACAGTATTCTTGTTTACAGTTTAAAGCTCTAAGGCAGGCAGGCAAAGGCCATTTGTCTAATACTTATAACAATTGACCTCCGTACCCTAAGCCTTTTAACACAAGGATAGAAAATGCAGCTTTAAAAAAAAAAGCCACATGAGGAAGTAACATGAGCCCCTATCTACACATGACACGAGGACAATTGCCTTTCTTCTGGCCACATTCCTGCCTGATGCACAAGCCCTGGCTGTGTTAAGGAAGGATCGTTTGCCAATCTGTTATGACCAGTGGGCACGGTCAGCCTGGGAGCCAGGACTGGTGGGTGGATACGGGCGAAGGCAGGAAATATGCACCACTAGTAAACTGAGATTAACTGAGGTTCTGATTCTGATCCTAGAGTGAATACGTATGCTGGTGCGGACAAGCCCTCTGCATGACCTCAGCTCCAGGGATTTACAGCAAAGGCCTCTGTCTCCTCACAGAGGGCAAGGCCAGCAGACCATTGCTTTGCCTTTGCCATTGCCACTGACAGGTCAAAAAGGCCATGCAAAGGGCATTTCAAGGGTGGTTGTGTTTATACCCCACCACTCTTCTTAGGTTGTAATAACCCTCAGTTCTCACCCAAATTCCACACTCTCATTTTTCCAAGCAGTATAAACTACAGCAGCAAACCATTCCAGATGGAGCCACTTGGACAAAGAGAATCTTTTAATTTTTTTGCAGTTTTTGGACGGGCCGGGTTTGAACCCACCACCTCCAGTATATGGAGCTGGCCAGCGCCCTACTCCTTGAGCCACAGGCGCTGCCCAAGGACAAAAAGCATCTTAAAGACTAAAAAGGAACAATTCTATTTTCCAGATATGAGAAACTGGATCACAAGATAAAAAAGCAGAAAATATTTCAAGAAACTCTCAAATTTTTGATGAACAACTGATATGATACCTGAAAGGTTCTTCACCCAAAGTCCATCACAGAGCAAGTCAGTGGAAACATACAGTTAGCCATTATCATATATTTTGGGTAGAGTGCTATGGCATCATAGTTCACAGAAACCTCACACTCCTGTGCTCAAGCCATCCTCTTGCCTCAGCCTCCAAAGCAGCTGGGACTACAGTCGCCCGCCACAACACTAGGCTAGTTTTTCTATTTTTAGTAGAGAGGGGGTCTTGCTCTTGCTCAGGCTGGTTTCAAAATCCTGAGCTGAAGCAATCTACCCCCCTCAGCCTCCCAGAGTGCTATGATTATAGGTGTGAGCCACTGTACCCAGCCTATTTTTAGTTTTTTAAAAATATTTTTTTATTGGCGGCGCCTGTGGTTCAAAGGAGTAGGGCATCAACGCCATATGCTGGAGGTGGTGGGTTCAAACCTACCCCTGGCCAAAAACTGGAAAAAAAAATTAAAAATATTTTTTATTATGGTAAATGCCCCTATTCAACTTTGTACAAGGCACAATGCACGCACACACACACAAATGCAGGGGTACATGCACATGCACACACACGACATGCAAGAGAGAAATACAGAGGGACGTCCAGATGAGAAACCCAGACAAAAGACAGATCCAAGTGTAGCAAAGAAAGAGATAGAAGGTAGTGACAGTGTTATCTTTGCTTAAGCATCTTGCTTATCTCCATAGTCAATCTCTGAGTATTCAGGCTGTTGGTCTTCCATGTTTGGGGATTTGTTTTGCTTTATTTTGTTTTGTTTTTTGAGACAGAGCCTCACTCTTTTGTGTTAGGCTAGAGTGCCCTGGCCTCAGTGTAGCTCATAGCTCAGAGATCCTCCTGCCTCAGCCTCCTGGGTAGCTGGGACTACAGACGTCTACCATAGCACCCAGCTAGTTTTTCTATTCTTAGTAGGGATGGAGGTCTCGCTCTTGCTCAGGCTGGTCTTGAACTCCTCAGCTCAGGGATCCTCCTGACTCAGCCCTCCAGGTTTCTGGGATTGCAGGTACAAGGTGCTGTTCTTGGCCCTTCTCCCGTGTTTTCTATCCTCAAATTATCACAGAACTCACTGTAGGATTGTGTTTCCTCTTCAGTGCTTCACACACTTTGCACATTCAGAGTCAGCTCAATAATTTCAGAGAAAAAGTAAATAAAATATATTTGCTGTTGTATAACTATTACTGGAAAAGTCACCACACCCTGTGGCAAATGATCAATTAAACAAAATACTAATGACCAAGTGAGTTGCTTTCCACCAAAATAAAGTCAAGTTGACTAAGAGGCTGAGCAAAAATTTTAATAACTTAATTCCGCAAACAGCTGCCTAATTCGACAAGCCCCAGGAGGGAGATGACAGGTCCTTCTGGTAGGGCAGGATTCTCAGGACAAGTCCTAAGTCATCCTTTGAAGCCCGGGAGCAGCAGGAGGTGGAAGGACAGTAAACACCATGGGTTACACGAGGCAGCCATGGAACCTGCTTCATGAGTATCCTGCTCCAGGGAGATGCCACTATTTCCTGGGTTTGGCAGCTCTTTTAGGGCAGGGCTCCCAGCTTCCTCCCCAGGGCTGATGGAGGTTGTGCTGAGGATGTGGCAAGTGGCCAGTTCTCTGGGACACTCAGGGATGACTAAGAGGCACGGTCATCACAGGTTAAAAATACCAAGGCCTGGTCATCTGACTCACATCTACTCACATTGCACAAAGTGAGTCCCTAGAGGAACCAACCAATTCCTGTGACCGGCAAGAAGTTCTCCTCGTCCTTGGGTGTAGCTGGTTTCTGAGACTCAGTGGTTCTGACTGGGCTGTTGGGTGAGGAGTTCCACAGCCTCTTTCTCAAGGGGAAAGGAGGGATGAAGAAGAGAACTGACCCTGACTCAGTCCTGAGGGAAACTGTCTGTGTTCCCAGAGAGAGGAGGCTGCAAAAATGGAAGGAAAATACCACCTTAAAAAGCAAAGGAAGGAGGGGCCAGGCACAGTGGCTCATGCCTGTAATCCCAGAACTCTGGGAGGCCAAGGGAGGCAGAGAGCTTGAGCTCATGAGTTTGAGAACAGCCTGAGCACAAATGAGACCCTGTCTCTACTAAAAAAAGAAACACTGAGGCAGGAGGATCACTTGAGCCCAAGAGTTGGAGGTTGCTGTGAGCTATGACACCACAGCTCTCTACTGAGGGTGACAAAGTAAGACTCTGTCCCAAAAAACAAAAACAACAACAACAAAAAAAGGCAAAGGAAGGGCTGTATGTACTTGTGAGTAGTACACCTCCCCTACCTCAGCAAGGTCATAGCCTCCCTGTTAGTGGGGGCTGAAATCACAGCTGTTTTTGAGAAAACCACAAAGTATGGAAGCCGAGATCAGCAAACATCAGCAACAGAGGAAGTGGCGGGGATGACGTTCCTTGACAATCCAGATGGGTTTTCCTGGGACCCAGCTAGAGACTAGAACTTGGAGGCATAGAGACTAGTGACCCAGGTTGGTCAGGAATAGTTCTGTTTCACTTCCACCTTCTCCTCAGATTTATTCTGCCTTCTCTTCTATCTGTCCCTTGGAAGCTGATATCTAATGATAGTTCCCTGATTCCCTGGTTCTCTGGCTTCCTTTGGGTGGAGTCAATGGCAGAGGAAAAGAGAGTGAAAAGAAAGAGAGGCAAGCAGGCTGTTTATATCTGTCCCTACCTGTGCCCACACCTGCCAAAGTTTTAGCAGTTGCTAGGTTCCTCTAAGGCCAGGGATCAAAAGAGGTAACCCCTCTTTCAGGGTCCTGGTTCTTGATTTAACCACCTATTTCCTCTAATTTTCCCAGCAGACTTTGGAGATAATAAAGGCTTCCTGACATTGCCAGTCTCTGGTGTACCGCCGCCATCTTTGTCTATTCTTTAGTCCTGCCTGCACTTCTGTTAAATAGTGCCTTCGCTCAACTCTTGTGAAACCCTTTGGGTCTGCCAGCTGTTTGCATTTCTGTTAAATAGTGCCTTCACTCAACTCTTGTGAAACCCTTTGGGTCTGCCAGCTGTTTTCTGCTGGACTGTGACTGAAAGAGGGATCGGTATCAAAGTTTCCACGAAGCAAGCAAAAGCTTTGCTGCGCTCATGATTGTAAACTAAGAAACACATGGAATCTAACTTTTCTCTGGAACCATGCAGCAATAAATGAGGGGGGTAAAGGATTCGAGAAAATAAGCATCAGTTAAGGAACATCAATGAGAAAATGACTCTGGAGTGATTATAAAAACTAATCAGGGTTAAAAAGTTGAATACGTTCTGAAGAAATGTCCATTCACAAACTGATTTGTATAGAATATAAAAGTTATTTTAATATAGTTTTCTTGAATTTTGAAGATAGATTTTTAAAAAGTTCTTCTTTTCTAATTTCTTAAGGGAAAGATTAGGCTGCGGAGTTTTCGATCTTTCTTCCTTTTAAATAGAGGCATTAGCAGCTACACATTATCCTCTGTGCGCGGCTTTAGCTGCATCTTGTAAGTTTTGGTGTTTTGTGTTAATGCATCTTAAACCCTTTTCTAATTTTTCTTGTGATTTCTTCTTTGATCCATTGCCGTTTAGGAGTATATTGTTTAATTTTCCAATAATCGTGAAACTTCCCAAATTTCCTTCTGTTATGGACTTCTAATTTAATTCTGTTTTGGTCAGAAAACATACTTTGTATGATTTCGGTCCTTTTATATTGAGTTTTGTCTTATGGCTGAGCATATTATCTATCCCAGAGAATGTCCTATTTGTGCTTGAGATAAATGTGTGTTGTTGTTGGGTGGAGCCATGTTTTTATTGTTTAAACAAGTCTAAAGTACAGAGGTGCCTGGAATCAAACTTTCCTTCCTCCCTTCCTTCCTTTATTGAGACAGAGCCTCAATCTGTTACCCTGAGTAAAATGTTGTGGCATCACAGCTCACAATAACCTCAGACTCTTGGGCTCAAGCTATCCTCTTGTCTCAGTCTCCCAGCTAGTTTTTTTTTTTTTTCTTTCTATTTTTAGTAGAGATGGGGGTCTCACTCTTACACCAGCTGGTCTCGAACTCCTGAGCTCAAGCAATCCACTTGCCTCGGCCTCCACTGTTCCTGGCCCAAACGTATTCTTATATCCCTTACAGCATATGTGTGTGTATAAATTCTGTCTATCTATCTTTCTCTCTCTCTATATATATATTTATATATAATTCCTGCAGCATAAAGAGATGTTATATGAGTTTGGGAATAAAGCAGTGTGAAGTATAATAGAAACTACAGAGATATAAGATTCCAACTATGACTCTCTGATACAAGTACCAAGGCAAACCTAGAATATTAGAAGGGTGAATTCTAAAGTTCCCATGTAATGTTAAAATGGTAAGCACATTACTTACCTTCTTTATCTCACTTTGATCATCTCTGTTAACAAAGATCATAATAGTACCAGCCTCTGAAGTGTCTTGTAAATGATGAATTTTTTGATTAAGTGAGAAATGGCATAAAAATTACTTAGTGTGTCTGATACATAATCACCGCTTAATAGTTGTTTTTTATAGAGATTTTCTATTACTACTGATAAAGAAGGTTTTTCCTTAGTAAAGGATATGGGAAATTCTTTCTTATAGTGCACTAAGATTTTTGAAATTCTGGTCTCATTTTGTTTCCTTGCTCTAAATGAAGGGGACAGAATTCCTTCTTTCTGGGAGGCAGTGATTTTATTATTGTTTGCTTGTTTTGCCAGGGAGCTAAAAAGGTTGGACCACTTGGTGGGGATATTTTGGAGAAAAAGATCCGACATGGGAAGGTCAGAGTGGATAGCTTTCACATCCTTCCAACCTTGAATTTATTGAGGTAAGCAATAGAAGATTTGAAAATGAGTATGAGCATAAAATCATCTTGTGAATCTGATCATACTAATGAAAGAAGGACGCATTAATCAATTTACTTCTTGGAATCAGGTTCAGGGTTTTAGCCTCCCATATTCAAGTTTAGTAAATCACTTCTGACAGCCCGTTATGGTAATGTAGTCATAGGAAGGAGTTAATTCATTTCTAACCAAAAGCAATTTACTACCTCTCAAGTGTAGAATAAAAGCTACAATGTGTCGCTAAACTGATATCCATGCATCAATGGAAAGGGGCCTAGGAACTTAGAGTTTCCGTTCCTCACCAATATTTTCACAATATTCTCCGCTCCTAAAAACATCTCCCCCCAAAATGTGAGGTGGACAGTGGACAAAAGTACCTCTATAAACATATTCTGATTTAAGGGTCGAGACTTTGTAAAAAATAGCACCCTGAATTAATAACGTTTTGCTTCTTGTGCCCTCCTAATGTAGTCAGACTTCTCCCTCTCCCCCAAGTATTGCTAAGTCTCCTGCAACTGGCTGTAGTTTAAACTTCACACATTCTCATAAAACCATTCTCTAGGTCCCAAGGCCTAAGAGGACAGAGAAGTCCATTTTGTTCCCTGCTGTCCTCTAAAACACCCTCAGTCAGGCATACAGTGAATACCCAATAGATTTTTTTTTTTTGCAGTTTTTGACCGGGCTGGGTTTGAATCTACCACCTCCAGTATATGGGGTCAGCACCCTTCTCCTTTGAGCCACAGGCGCTGCCCCCAAAAGATATTTGTTGAATGGATTCCCTCCTTTAACACAAAAGCATTCATGTACAGTTTAAAGGTTTGTGTTTGGTTTTTTGTTTGCTTGTTTTGAGAAAAAGCCTCACTCTGTTGCCCAGGCTAGAGTGCTGTGGCATCGCCTAGCTCACAGCAACCTCAAACTTAAGTTTAAGCAATCCTTCTGTCTCAGCCTTCCAGGTAGCTAGGATTACAGGCACCCACGACAGTGCCCATCTAGCTTTTCTATTTTTAGTAGAGATGGGGGTCTTACTTCACTCAGGCTGGTCTTGAACTCCTGAGCTTAAGCTATCCTCCCACCTCAGTCTCCCAGAGGGCTAGGATTATAGGGATGAGCACTACTCTTGGCCCACCTTAAAGTGTTTCTAAATGCTTACAAAATTTTCTATATGTTTTTACTTCGGGATTTTTTTTTTAGACAGAATCGCACTCTGTCATCCTGGGTAGAGTGCTGTAGCGTCATAGCTTACAGCAACCTCAGAGTCTTGATCTTGAGCAATTCTCTTGTCTCAGCTTTCTGAGTAGCTAGGACTACAAGTGTCAGCCATAACTCCCATCTAGTTTTTCTATTTTTAGTACAGTTGGATCTCGCCCTTGCTCAGGCTGTTCTCTAACTTCTGAGCTCAGGTGATCCACCCACCTAGGCCTCCCGAAGTGCTAGGATTATAGGCCTGCACCACTGCACCCAGCCTATTTAGGGATTTCTTTTTTGTTGTCCTTGTTGCAATTTTTGCCTGGGGCCAGGTTTGAACCTGCCACCTCCAATATATGAGGCCAGAGCCCTATGCCTTGAGCCATAGGCGCAGCCCAGGAATTAGTTTCTTTTCTTTCTTTCTTTCTTTTTTTCTTTTTCTTTTTCTTTTTTTTTTTTTTTTTAGACAGATTCTCACTATGTTGCTCTGGGTAGAGTGCAGTGGCATTACAGCTCGCAGCAACCTCAAACTCTTGGGCTTAAGCAATTCTCTTGCCTCAGCCTCCCAAATAGCTGGGACTACAGGTACCTGCCACAACGCCCTGTAATTTTTTTGTTGTATTTGTCATTGTTGTCTGGCTGGGTTTGAACCCACCAGCTCTGGTGTATGTGGCTGGTGCCCTAGCCGCTGAACCACAGGCACTGAGCCAGGACTTTCTTAACAATATTTTGACCAAAGGGAGAATGTAACTTAATTGTCCTCATAGCAAACTTAATAGACTCATTAAAAGTGGAAAACTGTTACGTTAGAAATTATGGTAAAATTAGTTGCAAATCAACAATTCATCATACTTTCTTTTAATGAATGCTATGTCCCTTGAAACTTGTAAGTTATAGTGAATTTTTACCAAAAATTGTGGTATTTTGCTAACATTAATGCTTCAATAGGGTTGCCAGATAAAATATGAAGTTTTATATATATCTACAGGGTGTGCCAAAAAGATGTATACACATTTTTTTTTTTTTTTTTTTTTTGCCAGGGTCGGGTTTGAATCCGCCACTTCCAGTATATTGGACTGGCGCCCTACTCCTTGAGCCACAGGTGCTGCCCCGTATACACATTTTAAGAAAGAAAAAACTGGCTTGGCACCTGTGGCTCAAGCGGCTAAGGCGCCAGACACATATACCTGAGCTGGCGGGTTCTAATCCAGCCCAGGCCTGCCAAGCAATAATGACAGCTGCAACCAAAAAAAAAAAAAAAATAGCCAGGTGTTGTGGAGGGCACCGGTGGTCCTAGCTACTTGGGAGGTAGAGGCAGGAGACTTGCTTGAGCCCAGGAGTTGGAGGTTGCTGTGAGCTGTGATGCCACAGCACTCTACCCAGGGTGATAGCTTGAGGCTCTGTCTCAAAAAAAAAAGAAAGAAAAAAAAACTGTATTAAAATTATAATACTCAATATATACTGATAATGTTTGTTATCTTATATATTGTATCTTATATCTCTTGTAATTGCAGAAGTCAGACATGACTTGAGTCTTATGATTACTTTTTGTTGTTGTTGTTGTTGCAGCCGTCATTGTTGTTTGGCAGCCTGGGCTGGATTTGAACCCGCCACCTTAGGTGTATGTGGCTGGAGCCTTAGCCACTTGAGCCACAGGGGCTGAGCCTACAATCAATTTTAATACGGTTTTTCCTTTCTTAAAAGTGTGTGCACATATTTTTGGCATCATGTGTATACACGCCAAATATTGCATGAGAAATACATTATTCACCTGAAATTCAAATTTAAGTGGATGTCCTATGTTTTTTTTTTTTTAATTTGACATCCCTGGCTTCAAAGTAAGTATCATAGTTCTCATCTCAAAGTGTTGTCACAGTCAAATGAAGGATGCTTACGATGTAAATCTGCAACCGTCTTCAAATACAAAGTCTCTAAGCTATTTTACCATCCTCTTTCTTCAGGAAAATAAACAAACTCGAGAGGAAAGTGGGTTCCTGAGTGATGGCCCTGGTGTGACTGTCCACAGGGCCTCTCCTCTGTACTTCTGGAAGGTCAGGTGCTCCCCCGGACACGGCTTTACTTTCTGTGTTGAAAGAGCCCTATTTCACATGACAGACTCTCACCAGGATACTCTTCCAGAAGTTTCCTCCCATTTCTGGAGAGGCAGCCAGGTCCATGTGGAAATAGTAGAAATTTCAAGAATGTAGCAACAAAGAGATTCTCTTCCCCCGAGACTTTTCTCTCCTCAGGTTAACCCCACGTAGAGGTAACAGCGCGCACAGCTGCAGACCTGTGGCCCCTGCCCTTTGCCCTCGCAAGTGTGGGAATGTGCTTCACCATGTCGCTGAATTCCCTAAGTCTTTTCAACCAGAGGCAACAGTCAGAGCAGAGGAGTAAACGGTATCTGACTGTGGTGTCCTCCACACAAGCTCCTTCTCACTAAATGGTCTGCAGGGAGAAAACACGTCTCTCCTTTCCCATGCCCATGGCTTGGTCCTCCAATTGCCACCAGATGGACACTGCACATGTGCCCACACGTGTGCGACACTTTGGATGAACAGGCTCACGGAGGCTGTAGTTCCCAGGGTGCTGCCTGACAGCAGTATCCCACCGTCGGCTGGGTGTGGGCCCATAAACCCAGCATTCTGGGAGGCTGAAGTCGAGAGGATTTGCTTGAGGTCAGGAGTTTGAAACCAGCCTGAGCAACATAGTGAGATCTCATCTCTACAAAACTTAAAAAAAAAAAATTAACTAGATACGGTGGTGCACACCTATAGTCTCAGCTACTAGGGAGGCAGAGGCGGGAGTGTCGCTTGATTCTAAAAATTCAAGGTTTCAGTGAGCTATGGTCCTGACACTGTACTCTAGCTGGACAACAGAGTAAGACCCTGCCTCAATCAATCAATCATCAGTGAGGCTAACTGTCCTCAGGTCAATCACTCAATCCTACCGAGCCTCAGTTTTCTCATTTATAAAATGGGTCCATGAATACAACCTAGGCCACAGAATACATGAGACATCAGTGTAAAGCATCTGGGACATCACAAATACTAAGTAAGTGATATGATTTTTGATATTAAAAAATAAATTTTAGAAACTGCAAATGTTCCATAGACATTTACTTCTTAACAAGTTTGTTCCTTTAAAGTGACAAGGATTTTGAACATGATTTAATGGTAACCAACACGAGGTTAAATAAAAGTCAATACACATAATAAGTGGCATCCAAATGATACAGAACTTTACATTTCCTATTCTGGAAGGGCACCAAGCAATGGGCTTCCGGGAACTTCACAGGAAGAATATGAGAACTGCAGAGGACTTTTGTCACCATGGGACTGGTGCGAAGTATAGGACACAGACTGTGGGAATACTGGAGTTAGTCAGCCCACTAAGGGGCCAGCTGCGGGCAATACAGCAGTTGTTCCCAAGCCCAGGTGAAATGTTAGCTGCTGTCAGCGCACAGGCGTGGCCAGTGGGAGACAGGCATGTCCAGACAATTCAGTGCTGTCCTTCAGGCCGACTGCAATTCCTAGCCCGGGTGGGGTCAATACTTTTCTGCGTGTCTCCAGGGCAGTGCTGCCTTGCACTGCCATCAGCTCAATCTGAATAGACCACAGGCCACCTGGAAAATGCCTCTCCACCCTGTAGGATTGTCACCCAGTCAGTAATCAAGAAGGGGTTGGAAGAGTTTTTACCAGCAATTCTCGTTTCAGCTTTTCTGCTTATCTCCCTCTCTCCAAGAGAGAAGAAGCTGAGTTAAGACAGAAATCAGAATGTGGGTTCTGCTCGCCCGAAGAATAATGCATCTATTCTGCTCAAAAAATGCCTTGATTGTTGATTTGTTTACTTCAACTCCTTCTCTGAAGGAGAGTATCAGAATTTTGGGGATGAAGCAAAACATTGAGAGAGAGAGAGAAGAGAGAGAAAGTATGCACGTGTGTGTGCAGACAGAGAGCTCCTTTCTCTAAGCATCCAAATGCCTCTGTCACAAGCCTGCCTACCCAACTGAGGCACCAAAACCATAGTTAGTTTTTTCCCCAAAGCCACATTTAAACCACCTTCCAAATAGGTCTCCAGCAATGCTGGCACTCATTTTCCTCCTCATCAGGCTTTGTGATGGTTATCTATAAAATGAAGACATTGTATTAGACCAGGGGTCCCCAAACTTTTTAAACAGGGGGCCAGTTCACTGTCCCTCAGACCATTGGAGGGCCAGAGTGTGGGCCCTAGGATCAGTCGGCTGCTAAGCAGGACAGGCAGCGGTGGCAAAAACACCCAGCGGGTCAGATAAATGTCCGCCTGCAGGCTGTAATATGCTCTTATTATTTATTTATCTTTGAGGCAGAGTCTCAAGCTCTCACCCTGGGTAGAGTGCTGTGGTGTCACAGCTCACAGTAACCTCAAACTCTTGGGCTTAAAGCAATCCTCTTGCCTCAGCCTCCCAAGTAGCTGGGACTACAGGCACCCACCACAACACCTGGCTATATTTTTTGTTGTAGTTGTCATTGTTGTTTTAGTTGGCCTAGGCTGGGTTCGAACCCGCCAACTTCAGTGTATGTGGCTGGCCTTGTAACCACTGTGCTATGGGTGCCAAGTTGGGCTTAAGTGATTCTTTTGCCTCAGCCTCCCAGCTAGCTGGGACTATAGGCACCCACCACAACACCCTGCTGTTTTGTTTGTTGCAGTTGTCATTGTTTTAGCTGGCCCAGGCCGGGTTCAAACCCACCAGCCTTGGTGTATGTGGTGGGCACCCTACTCACTGAGCTACGGGTGCCACCCACATGGCTCTAATTATATATATATATATATATATATTTTTTTTTGAGATGGAGCCTCAAGCTATCCCCCTGGGTAGAGTGCCATGGCATCACAGCTTATAGCAACCTCCAACTCCTGGGCTCAAGCGAGTCTCCTGCCTCAGCCTCCCAAGTAGCTGGGACTACAGGTGCCCGCCACAACGCCCAGCCATTTTTTGGTTGCAGCCATCATTGTTGTTTGGCCGGCCCGGGCTAGGGATTCGAACCCGCCACCTTAGGTGTACGTGGCTGGCGCCTTAGCCGATTGAGCCACAGGCGCCGAGCCTGTCCTAACTGTTTTCTTTTGAGACGGAGCCTCAAGCTATCCCCCTGGGTAGAGTGCCATGGCATCACAGCTCATAGCAACCTCCAACTCCTGGGCTCAAGCGAGTCTCCTGCCTCTGCCTCCCAAGTAGCTGGGACCACAGGCGCCCGCC
>CAUYQV010172697.1:0-16978 GCA_963574575.1 Galagoides demidoff | reverse complement strand
CCAGCTACTTGGGAGGTGGAGGCAGGAGACTCGCTTGAGCCCAGGAGTTGGAGGTTGCTATGAGCTGTGATGCCATGGCACTCTACCCAGGGGGATAGCTTGAGGCTCCGTCTCAAAAAAAAAAAAAAAGAAAGAAAGAAATGGGGTCTCACTGTGTTGCCTGGACTGGCCTCAAACTCCTGGCCTCAAGTGATCCTTCTGCCTCAGTCTCCCAAAACTCTGGGATTATAGGCATAAGCCATCACACTGAGCTACCACTTGAAGGTAATTTCCTTCTTTCACAAAAGTAATTCAAATATTGCTGTCTCACACTTTCACTGAAGCGGCATCTCACATTTGATTTTCTGACATTCCATATACAATATACTTAATTTTTCCTTTCTACTGACTTCTAGAAAAGGGGAGAAAATCCTATAATGATTCCCATATTGAGTGTAGTGAGTTGGGGGCCATACACTGGACCCGAATGCAGCTATACTCAGCTTCCCTGGCAAG
This sequence comes from Galagoides demidoff, assembly GCA_963574575.1. NCBI lineage: Eukaryota > Metazoa > Chordata > Mammalia > Primates > Galagidae > Galagoides > Galagoides demidoff. The sequence continues at coordinate 16,483 of CAUYQV010172697.1, read as the reverse complement.
GGCGCAGAGAGGAGTAGGCACTTGGCACAAACATAGTGCTACTTCCCAGAACAGGCTCTGAGAACACGTAGGCCAGGAATCAGCTCAGTTTCCCTTCACTCCCTGTGGCAGCTTTGAGATGAAGAGGTTATGTTAAAAGCCTCCAGCCCTTCTTTCCAAGACCAACCAAGTGCCCTGGCCACAGGTGGTGGAACCACGGCAGCTCTAGACACGCCATCTGCAAGCTGACCAGCAGGCTCTTCAGACTAACAGATGAGCTAGCCCGTCAGATTCCCTATCTAATGAGTCCTAAGTGGGAAATCTAAGAAGCAGTGGAGGTGTGGAGCCAGGAGTGGATGGGCAAGAGAAAGCATGGCAGGGTCTGAGCTGCAGGTATGCTGGAGCCCAACCTCTGGGTGCACTGGAGACTAGCTCTAGAACAGGGGATGAGGGAGCAGAGTGCAGAAAGAAGCAAGGGGGGTGGGCCAGGCCCCAGCCTGGGGATGACAAAGAGGATCTGCTCCCCCTGGATGCCTAGTGACTTCCAATTCTGCTCCCAGTGCCCCAGCACTTGTATCCAGACAGATGAGGAAGCTGAGGTCCAGAGAGGCAAAGCACCTTGCTTCTGACTATACAACTGGAACGTGGTAGAGCTCCAATTCACAGTCCAGTGTGGCAGGGAGTGTGTACTCTTTTTTGTGTTTATGAGACAGTCTCACTCTGCCTCCTGGGCTAGAGTACCATGGTGTCAGTCTAGTTCACAGCAACCTCAAATTCCTGGGTTCAAGTGATCTTCCTGCCTCAGCTTCCCCAATAGCTACAGGTCCCAGCTGCCACCAAAACTGGGTAATTTTTCTTTATTTTTGTATTTATTTTAATTATTTCTTTTTGTTGTTATTCCAGTTTGGCCGGGGTCGGGCTTGAACCTGCCACCCTTGGCATATGAGGCTAGCATCCTACTCCCTGAGCCACAGGTGCTGCCCTTTAAATTTATTTTTATGTATTTGTTTGTTTATTTATTTAGAGATGGCTGTGTCGCCCTTGGTAGAGTGCCCTGGTGCCATAGCTCACAGCAACCTCAAACTCTAGGGCTTAAGCAATCCTCCTACCTCAGTCTTCTAAACTTGGGACTACAGGTGCCCACCACCACACCTGGCTAGTTTTTCTATTTTTAGTAGATACAGGGTCTCGCTCTTGCTGAGACGGGTCTCAAACTCCTGAGCTCAAGGGATCCACCCACTTCTGCCTCCCAGAGAGCTAGGATTACAGGTGTGAGCTACAGCTCCTGGCAGGGAATGTGTACTCTTTCCACTGTAGCACACTGCCTGGAGGGCTTAGGGACCCTGTAATTCTCTCCATCCTGTAAGATTTCTCTGGATCTAGGGCAAGGCCCCAATTCTCTTCAAAGGCCCCAGCAGAAGGGGTTTGAGGCAGACAAAAGGGAAGTTTCTTAGGCTGAGCTAACCATGATGGGGTCTTTCTGGGGAATGGAGTTCCCTAGATCAGATGCCCCCCATGACTAGTCTTTTTTTCCCCTACTGGGAGAGCTAGTGGCTCTAGAGTAGGTATGGGCTCGCTCAGCCCTCTGGGGGTGGCTGCATCAGGCCTGAACAAGGACCCCTTTGAGTTCTGGTGCTACAAGAGTTCCTTCTGCCTACAGGGATCTCAGAAATCCCAGAGACCCCAACCAGTGGGAAGTAGGAGAACTAGATCAACTCCCACCCTCAGCCACCAAGATGCTGCCCACTGCCCAGGTCTGTCACTAAAGCCCAGATCAGGTCGGCCAAGCCCCTAGCTGCTTGGATGACTGCATTACCCTGGCTATGGGCCCCACTCTCCTTTTTCTCTGCTCCCTGACTTCTCCAGGCAGGTCTAAGCTCTCTCCACATACCAGAAAGGCCCAGCTCTTCATGGCAATGGAATCAGAGCAAGGTGGTTCAGCTGTTCCTACTGCATGGGGTGGCTGGGGTGGGGTTGTTGATGACCTGCCCCTCCCAGCTCTACCTGGGCCCTGCCGAGCTAACCTGCTTCTGTTCAAGATGGAGTCCCCTTGCCCTCATCCCCAGCACCTCTCATCCCTGAAGCCCGGCCTGCACCTCCAGGGAGCACAGAGGCCTCCCTGCCCCCATCCACACTATCTGCACACACTTTGTCCTTTGTTGTGCAGCCTCTTAGTCATCTCTCATCCCTGAGGCCTCACACAGCTCCAGGCATGCAGTCAGCGCTCAATAACTGTTCACCCACTAAACAAGTGCTCCTTGCCATGGGGCGCCTCAGTGTTCAGAAACAGCAGGCCCTTGGGGCATAAACACAAGATCTGGAGTGACAGCAACTCACTCAGGTTTGCTCCTGGGTCCTCCCTGGTACTCTGGCTCCACCCTGGTCCTCTGAGTTTGTGCCCCCATAAAATGGCAAAGAAATCTCCTCTCTGACCCGCAGGTTTTTTAGGGCTGTAGGGAGGATCTGAGCGAGTTCATGGTCTGGGGTGGGGGCTCCCACAGCATCACATCCCCTGTCAGCCCCCCATGGGCTGTTAGCCTCACCTCCTGTCATGTCTCTTAAAAGGTACCTCAAAATGCATCTGCCCATAGGAAAAGAGGGGTCCCAGTGGGCCCCTCCTACACCCACAAAGCTCCATACTTGCCCTGCAAGCCTGAATCTTTCCTCTAGAACTGCAGCCTGAGAAGCTGAATAGGGCCAGGTTGTACCCAGGGCTTACCTCCCACCACCCTAGGTCCAAGGTATGCCTTTAACTTAGGCTCTGCCATGCTCAGGCCCTGCCACACGCAGGCCTCACCACGCTCAGGCCCCGCCATGCTCAGGCCCCTCTCCCTGTTCTCCTCCCTCCACCAGAAGTTTGGGGCCAGCAATTACTGCCTGCCTCCTGCCCAGAGCTCAGAGGCCTACGGAGTGAGTGCAGTCACCAGGGAAACAGACAGAGACAAAGAGCTGAAACTGGAAACTTCACTCCTAGGGATATCTAGGATTTTCTACAACGCCCAAGACACACCATGAAGTGGGTGGTTGGTTCCGCAGGGCACGTCCTGCCAGTTGCTGGCCTCATCCGTGGCGCCCACTGCGGTAGCAGCATGTACTGGAGCTGGCACTCCTGGGCCTGGATACAGACCACTTTTTCTTGGCAGGCCACTTGGGGCTCAGCCATTTTTAGACAAGAAGCTGGTCATTCAGGTCTTAAAACAGACTTGCATTTATTAAGGAACAGAGCACCCCTGTGCTCTGGGTGGCCACCCTCTGGCCAAAGCCTGCTCAGGGGAGGGCCCATGAACAGCCTCAGCTGCTTAGACGCCCCTACTCAGGGTTGCCAGGGGTGTGGCTATTGTGGGGACAAGTCAGCTCTGTACATCCATGGATATGGTCCAGATATCCCACCCCAACCACCCTAGGACACCCACCTCAGAATCACTCTGGCTTTGTGGACGGACCAGGCTCTTCTTAGGACCACAGGCAAGTCTGAGGGTCTTGGGGTCCTGAAAGAGCCTGGGGTTGGGGTGGGAAGATGGGGTGTAGGTCTGGAGCTACTCACTCCTGAGAGGCCTTGTGTAAGCCACAGTCTCTTTCTGGGCCTTAGTTACTCCTTGGCAAGTGACAAGCAAGTTGCAACCCAGGAGGAAAAACAAACGTTGTCTGAGGGAAAAAGCAGAGGCCAAAAATTAGGTGAACTGCAGATGGCCACTGGCCCTCTGTGGTCAGAAGAGCCCCTGCCCCAGGAGAGACTGGGAGGAGCACAGTCTTCAAAGAACTGCTAGCTTCTCTGGCTTGCCTTCTGCAAATACCAGACAAATGCCTGCTATTCGCCCAGCTCTGCATGAGTGCTGTGTCTCCCAGGAGGGTGAGACAAGGTACCGTCCCCCCAACACCTGGTGGGAGAGGCAGACATGAAACAAATATTTACATAACCCAATGCAGCATTGTATCTATGTAACAGATGCTATGAGGGACAAGCACAGGGTCCTAGGAGGACTTCTGTCCTAGAGTCCTGATGTGGCCCTGAAAAGCAGAGAAGACCTTTCTGAAGAAGCAGCAGCATCCGAGCTGACACCCAGTGGGTGCCAACCAGAAGCAGAGGGGGATGCCAGTTGCAGGGAGTGACTGTAAAGGGGAGCTCTTGAGGCCAGAGGTGTGTGGTGTGTTAGGAAGGAAACAAATAGAGCCTCTGGCTCTGGTGAGTAGTGAAGTGTGAGCAAAAGGCTGGACAGGGCAGCAGAGCCAGACCATGCAGAGTCCTGTGGGCCCCAGCAAGGGTTTTGATTATTATCTTAAAGGAAATGGAGAACCAATGAAGGGATTTAAATAGGAAATGTTCTACTAATTTGTGTGTTAAAAGATCACACATTAGTGATCTTTTATGGTGGGTGCCTATGGTCCCAGCTACTAAGAGGCTGAGGCAGGACGATCTCCAGAGCCCATGAGTTAGAGCAGGTCCTCAAACTTTTTAAACAGGGGGCCAGTTCACTGTCCCTCAGACCATTGGAGGGCCAGACTGTGGGCTCCAGGATGAGTTGGCGGCTAAGCAGGACAGGCAACAGCAGCAAAAACACCCAGCAGGCCAGATAAATGTCCTAGGCAAGCTGTAGTTTGAGGATGCCTGAGTTAGAGGGTATACTGAGCTCTAATGATATCACTATAACTCTAACCTGGGTAACAGAGTAATGCCCTGTCTCAAAAATAAGTAAAAATCAAATTTAAATAAGATCACACACATTGCTTCAAAGTAATCCAATGGAAGCAGGGCCGAGACAGTGGAGGGTGAATACTAAGGTGACAGCCATGACCTTATATTAGTGGTTATTGCAGCTGGGTGATGAATGTAGGAGGGTCCCTGTACATCTCTCTTTCTCATCCTTTCTGTGCATTTAAATTTTCCATGGAGATGGACCAGTCAGGAGGCTATAGCTCAGCAGAGAGATGATGTCTTGGACTTGGTAGCAGTGGTGATGGAAGACTACAGATGGATCCAGAATATGTATTTCCAAATAGAATCAACCTGACTTGGTGATCAATTGATGTCAAGCAAAAAGGAAATGGTGTCGAGTGCTATAGGTTTCTGGCTTAAATAAATAGGATAGTGGGTTGTTTTACTGGAACAAAACAGGAAAAAATGTGCTGGAAGAGAGCATATTTGAAGGAAACATTCATGAGTTGCCTTTTTGGTGGGGGGGAGGAGACAGAGTGAAACTCTGTTGTCCAGACAAGAGTGAAGTGGCATCATCATGGCTCACTGCAACCTCAAACTCTGGGACTCAACCTCAAACTCTGATCCTCCTGCTTTAGCCTCCTGAGTAAGTGGAACCAGAAGTGCATGCTACCACATCCAGCTAAATTTTCTACTTTTTATATGGATCTTGCTCTTGCTTAGGCTGATCTTGAACACCTGACTTCAAGTGATTGATCCTCCAGCCCTGGCTTCCCAGAGCACTAAGAGTGCAGGCCACAAGTTTGGTCTTGAACATGTATGAGAGACATTTAAGTGAAATGTCAAGTTATATATGACTAACTAGCTCAGAAGAAAGCTTTTGGCTAGAGGTATGAATTTCTGAGTCACGGGCCTTTAGATAAGAATAGGAGTTAGTAAGATTCCCCCAGGACAGTGATTATACAAAAAAAGAGAAGCTATCAACATGAATGCTAAGACTTATTGGGAAAAGAATAGTATTTTTAACAAATGATGTTGGATAACTGAACATCCAATGCAAAAAACCAAAGCTGGACCCTTATCTCACATTGTACCAAAAAAGTAACTAAAAAATATCAGAGTTGAAACTATAAAACTCTTAGAAGAACACATAGACATATGTCTTTATGACCAAATAGGCAATGGTCCCTTAGACATGAGACTAAAAGCACAAGAAACAGGAGAAAAAGATAAATTGGGGCTCATCAAAATTAGAAACTTTTGTGCTGTTAATGATACTAAGAAACTGAACAGATGATCCACAGAATGGGAGAAATTATTTGCAAATCATATATCTGATAAGGAATTAGTATTCAGAATATATAAATTCTTACAAACTTGAGGACATTATTAGTAAGTGAAATAAACAAACCTGTCACAAAACTACAAATACTATACGAATTCACTTTCTTTTCCCCTTAGAAAAGATGTCTCACTCTGTGGCAGGATCATAGCTCACTGAAACCTGGAACTTCTGAGCTCAAGTGACCTTTTGCCCCCAAAGTGCTGGGGTGGACAGGCAGGAGCCTCTGCACCTGGCCTGAGTCCACTTTTTTTAAATTGGAGACAGAGTCTCACTCAGTCACCCTGGGTAGAGCGCCATAACATCACAGCTCACAGTAACCTCAAACACCTGGGTTCAAGGGATCCTCTTGCCTCAGCCTCCTGAGTAGTTGGGACTACAGGCAACCACCACAATGTCCAGCTAGTTTTTCTATTTTTAGTAGAAATGAGGTCTCGCTCTTGCCCAGGCTGGTCTTGAACTCCTGAGCTCAAGCAATCCACATGCCTTGGCCTCCCAGAGTGCTAGGATTACAGGCATGAGCCACCTTGCCCAGCCCTGAGCCTACTTTTATGAGCTATCTACAGAAACCAAATTCACAGAAATGAAAAGTAGAATGGTAATTGAAGGGGGCTAGGGGAGGGGAAAATGGGAAGTTGTTTAATGGATAAAGAGTTTCATTTTTGCAAGATGTAAAAGTTCTGGGGATTAGTTACACAACTGTGTAAACACATTTAACATTAATAATCGTATACTTTCGTTGTGGTGGGCACTCTGGGAGGCTGAGGCAGGTGGATTGCTTGAGCTCAGGAGTTTGAGACCAGCCTGAGCAAGAGTGAGACCCCATCTCTAAAAATAGCCTCAAATTGTGATGGGTGCCTGTACTCCCAGCTACATGGGAGGCTGAGGCAAGAGGATCTCTTGAGCCCAAGAGTTTGAGGTTGCTGTGAGCTATAATGTCATGGCATACTACCAAGGGTGGCAAAGTGGCACACTGTCTCAAAAATAAAACTCTATCTCAAAAATAAAATAAAATAAAATAAAAATGGGAAAACGTTTGAATAAACATTTTTCCAAGGAAGACATTAAATGGCCAATAAACACATGAAAAGATGCTTAACATCATTAGTCATCAAGGAATATAAATCAACACCACAGTGAGATATCCCTGCACACATACTAGACTATAATCAATCATAGGTGTTGGAATGGAAAATAAGGGGATTTCCAGTTTAAAAGAAAAATAATAATAATAGGTGCTGGTGAGGTTATGGAGAAACTGGAGCCCTCATACATTGCTGGTGAGAATGGAAAATGGTACAGCTGTTTTGGAAAACAGTTTGGTGGTTCCTCAAATGGTTAAACACAGTTACTATATGACCCAGCAATTAACACTTCTAGGTATGTATCTAGAAGAATTGAAAAGGTATATCCAGGCTCAGTGCCTGTGGCTCAAGCGGCTAAGGCGCCAGCCACATACACCTAAGGTGGTGGGTTCGAATCCCCAGCCCGGCCTGCCAAACAACAATGATGGCTGCAACCAAAAAAAAAAAAAAAATGGCCGGGCGTTGTGGCGGGCGCCTGTAGTCCCAGCTACTTGGGAGGTTGAGGCAGGAGACTCGCTTGGGCCCAGGAGTTGGAGGTTGCTGTGAGCTGTGATGCCATGGCAACTCTACCCAGGGGGACAGCTTGAGGCTCTGTCTCAAAAAAAAAAAAAAAAGGTATATCCAGATAAAAATCCTGTATATACATGAATGCTCATGTTGGGGGCCTAACAAGGTCCCACACAAACCCTCTTCCTCCCCCTTTCCTCCTGGAACAAAAGACCACAAAGGGTATAGCTAGCTCTACCCCAAAACTTTGGGCCAAAAGACCCTAGCCCACAGGAATCCACCAGCAAGCAGTGGAATTTTTCCACCCCCTACAGCCCCATATAAAAGAGTTCTCCACCTGCCCTGGGGTTGACTCCATCTTTGGCTCTGCACAAGTGGGTCTCTATTACTTTAATTAAACCTGTCCTGAATCTCTCCCACTATCCAGTTTTGTCTCTGGATGCTTGCCTAACCCTAATGCTAACCTTTCAGCTCATAGTAAAAAATGTGAATAATCACCTGTAATCCTAGCACTCTGGGATGCTGAGGCAGGTGGATTGCCTGAGATCATGAGTTCCAGACCAGCCGGAGCAAGAGTGAGACCTTGTCTCTAAAAAACAGCCAGGTGGCTTGGCGCCTGTGGCTCAAGTGGCTAAGGCGCCAGTCACGTACACCCAAGGTGGCGGGTTTGAATCTGACCCGGGCCCACCAAACAACAATGATGGCTGCAACCAAAAAATAGCTGGGCGTTGTGGCAGGTGCCTGTGGTCCCAGCTACTTGGGAGGCTGAGGCAGGAGACTCGCTTGAGCCCAGGAGTGGGAGGTTGCCGTGAGCTGAGATGCCACAGCACTCTACCCAGGGGGACAGCTTGAGGCTCCTGTCTCAAAAAAAAAAAAAAAAAAAAAACAGCCAGGTGTTGTGATGGGCGACTGTAGTCTCAGCTACGTGGGAGGCTGAGGGAAGAGAATCACTTAAGCCCAAGAGTTTGAGCATGCTGTGAGCTGTGATGCCACCGCACTTTACTGAGGGTGACAAAGTGAGACTCTGTCTCAAAAAAAAAAAAAAGTGAACTCAAATACCCATCAAGTGTGTGATAGGTAAAGAAAGTGTGGTGTTATCTCTACAATGGAATCGAATTTATCCATGAAAGGAAGCACTGATACACGATGCCACATTAATAACCTAAAAGCTCGGTGCCAAGTATGAGAAGCCAGTCATATCATATGGTTCCGTGTATAGGAAATGTCCAAACAGGCAAATCCAGATAGAAGAAGATTCATAATTGCCTGGGGCTAGGGGAAGTGTAGGGAAATGAGGAGTTACCTCTAATGGTAGCTAGAGTTACCCTTCGGGAATTAAATGGCAAAGATGGTCGCAGGACTTTGTAAATACACACACCACCACTGAATTGTACACTTCAAAAAGGTGGATTTTATGGTGTTCGAATTATATCTTAAGGAAGACAGGAGGGAGTGAGAGAAAGGGGGAGGAGAAGTCTGGGACCCAAAGAACTGGAGTTAAACTATAAGAACACATAGGCATAAATCTTCATGACCAATTAGGTGATGGTCTCTTAGATATGATACCAAAAGTACAAGAATTGGAGCTCAATTGGAGGAGGAAGAGGGGAGCCCGTCAAGAAGATGAGAAGAGAGTGGCCCAAGAAGTAGAAGAAAACCAGGTGTATAGGTTGTCGGGGAAGCCTAAGGAGTGCTTGGCCGGAGGCGGGGAAGCAGCGTTGGGTTCACTGACCGGCCTGGAGAGTGGGACTCAAAGGCAGTCACTGAATCTACCTCCTGGATTGGTAACTTCAGCCAGGACAGCTAGCGCAGCAGGGAGAGTCTGCTGTCCCTACCTTCCTCCCAGGCTGGTGACTGCGTCCCAGCAAGGGACAGTGAGGACAGCCAAGGCCCACAAGGGAGGGTGCTGCCGAGCACAGCAGGAAACCGGGTCACAGGCCAGCTCAGCGGGGTACCAACCTCGGTCTGCCTCTCTCCTGCCCTGGGGGAAAGACTGAAGAGGCCCTGGGGACCCGCAGGGGACAGGGTTGTCAGTTCCTCTCCCGATTCCCTGAGGGAGAGGAGAGGGCCCTCACCCACAGCCTCCCTGCCGCCTCGCCCGTGGCTCCTCCACCCCTCGGCTGGCAGCGGCGCCGACCTTGTCGGTTTCTGGAAAGGGATGGGCAGCCCTGGGTGGCTGGGCCCTGCGAGGACGGCCACACCCCGAATTCCAACGGAGCACTTAGCGGCTCCGAGGTGGCGCCTGCGGTGCCCCCATCCGGCTCGCAGGCCCCGACTGACCCTCAGGAGGGCCTGGGGGTGTCCCCAGACGTCAGAGCCAAAGCTTGCGCACTCGGAGGAACTGACGCGGGTGCAACAGCTGCCCCACCTGCTGCCCCCTCCCCCTCAAACGGGACCTGGAGCTCCATCGAGCCCGCGTCCTGGATCGGCGCCCAGCACCAAACGTGGAAGCTGGCCTGGGCTGCGGACGCCCAGGCAGAGTCTGGCTCCTCGCTGTGTCGCAGGCTCCTGCCAAGTCAGCTCCCTCAAGCCGTGCTCCAGCTGACGGTTCAGATTTTTGACCAATGACCTAGTTTTAAGGAGCTTGCTGGGTCCTGGGTCCGAATCCTCCAGGAAGAACTCTAGATTGCCTAAGTGAAGGAAACGTAGGAATGCCAGCTCCCGCCAATGCCATGCAACCTTGTTCTGAAGGGTCTAGCCATTGCACAAAGGCAAGGCAAGTAAAAGGTTTATATATTAAAAAGGGACAACTATTATTTAAAGATGGTAAAATAAACTACTTAGAAAACACATTATCAATTGATAAGCCATGAAAAAGTGGCCAAGATATTTTCATATTTGAGCACTGAGCCAGGCAGAGCCGTAATAGGGATAAACACATAATTAACTCTTACGACTTAATACTGTTCTTTTTTTTTTTTGAGACTGACTCTTGCTCTATTACCAGGGCTAAACTGCAGTGACATCATCACAGCTCACTGCAGCCTCCAGTACCTGGGATCAGCCTCCTGAGTTGCTGGGACTATAAGCACAGGCCACCATGCTAATTTTTCTAATTTTTGTAGAGATGGGATCTCACTTTTGCTCAGAGTGCTCTCAAATTCTTTGCCTCAAGCAATCCAACCCCTATGGCTTCCCAGAGTGCTGGGATTACAGAAATGAGCCATGTGCCAGACTATTAACTACTCTTCTAAAGATTACGAGAGCAACATAAAAACTAATCATTTTCTATAGACCTGCAATACAGTTTTAAAAATGTGTCTGGAAAATGATTTTGTTCATATGAGAACAAAAAATATAAAATACCCAATAATAAATTTTTTTAAAGTAGAAAATCATAAACATGTTTTAAATGGCATCAAAGATAGGGTGACCAGATTTTAACATCTGTAAGGCGGGACAACATGGCGGGGGGCGGGACAACATGGCGGGGGCGGGGCGGGGGCGGGGTGGGGGCGGGGCAGGGGAGCCGGCAGGCAGGGCCTGACAACAATGCAAACTTTGATAAGCAGTTCTCGATAATCACTTCTCAGCAATTATTTATTACAGTTTAACATTATAAAATTAACAAAAATAATATAAAACTCATATTCTGGCGAAATAGCCATATGGTGGCTGAAAACATATTCCCTTCTTGTTATCCAGCCCATTCATGATTCTTCCCAAAAATCGGGATTTTTTTAAAACGCCGCAGGACGGGGGACAAATTGTTGAAAAGCAGGACTGTCCCGCCAAAATTGGGACGTCTGGTCACCCTATATATGATTATATGTGGATGGTGCTGAGTCCATACAGGTTCTGTTCAATTGAAAAGCAGGGTAAAATAGAAGCTTTAGAGCCTCTGTGGCCACACACGGAACATAGTAGAGAGGAAGGAATAACTCATAAAAGGCATTTACACAGGCAGAGCATGTAGAAGAAGGTGATATGTGTGCAAAAGGTGGCAGAGATAAAGAAGTCAAGAATGATTTTCTGATTTCTGACTTGGCCAGTCTTACATGGTGGTATCATTGTGTAGGGGACTTGAGCAATTTAGTGTCAGACATGATGATAAAGTGGGGTGGCAGCAATAAGGGGCAGACATATGGTCACTCTGCAATGATTCTGTGGAGTTGAAAAGTTAGAAGGGGCAAAAAGGGTGAATCAAATCATCAAATGACTATTTTTAAGTAGCTCAGTTTACAGATTTCAGAGCATCACTTTGTTCTTTAACACAACTTCATGGGTGAAGGAGCCAACTACACTCTCACACTCACTGTGGTGAGTTTCTTCCCCAAAGAGCATAACAGACCAATTTTGTACTTCTGATCCCCTTCATAAAGTTGCACTATGCTTTATCTTAGTTTATATTCTATTACATCCTGAATATCTTTCTCACTATCCCCATTTCTCTTTCTCTCCATCTCTCTCTTCATTTTTTCCTCTCCTTATCTATTGTGTATAATATCTTAAATGTATACCTGAGAAATACAGAAAGAATAATGAGAATAAGATAATTACAGTAATTATAGAAATACTAATGAAGTGATTTTTTTTTAATAATACCAACAATAATAGTCATTGTTTCTGAGTATGTTAGGCTGTGTTCTCACCTCATCTCTTTTACTCTCTTTCTCTGGGGGGTGTTTAATGTGTCTCATCTAGTCTTCAAAATAATCCTATGAGGCAGTTATTGCTCTCATCCTGATTTAACAGAAATTCATTTCATGTAAGATAACTTTATATCTGATGATTTGTTCATAGGTAAGATGCAAAATAAAATATTTTTAGGATACTGTATTTGTATTCAATTTTATTATTTATCTCTTTAAAACACTAGGAAATAGTTTCTATTGCTATTTCTTTAATTATTTGAGCGAGTAGCACACCAATTCCTAGGCATGGTGACAACTATTATACATATATGGTACCCACATTCCATATCAATTGCTTTATTTATTTATTTATTTATTTTTTTGAGGCAGAGCCTTAAGCTGTCCCCCCTGGGTAGAGTGCTGTGGCATCACAGCTCACGGCAACCTCCAACTCCTGGGCTCAAGCAAGTCTTCTGCCTCAGCCTCCCTAGTAGCTGGGACCACAGATACCTAGCTATTGTTTTTGGTTTCAGCCATCATTGTTGTTTGGCGGGCCTGGGCTGGATTCAAACCCACCACCTTAGGTGTATGTGGCTGGTGCCTTAGCCACTTGAGCCATAGGCACCCAGCCATCAATTGCTTTAAATAAAGGAATGATTTTATTCTACTTATATTTAGGTCAATTTAATTTGACTTTTACAGTTCCCATGAAATTCCACTGTAGTTGAGTGAATAACTAGTAACAATTTTTTAACTCAATTAGTTACCCCATCTAGTAAGTTCAGTATTTGAAGTTTTTATAATAGAGGTTATAATTATTGTATCAAGCAAGTTATTCACACACAGGTTTATGAAAAGTTCAAAAAATAAGAATACGATTCTCATATCATATAAAATATAAATGTGTGTACTTAATATTCTCTAGTGTTTTCATTTCAATTACTTTTCAATTTAAATATTTTTTCAGACAGAAATTATTTAGTGATTTTTTTTTTGTCTTTCACTTGTCTTGCAGTTAAAAATTGAACGTAAAGAAATAATGTAGGAGCAAATAAATGACTGCCTAACCTATGAATGGGGATCAGATCAATATTAATGAATAACTGATGTTTAGAAGAAACAAAATTTAAAGAAACATGCTATATGCTTTATCTGTATAAGGAAAGACTAGGTAGATAAATAAAAATGTACTTTTTAGTTGAATTAAGTCTAAGTTAATGACTATGTAGTCTATTTTAAGAACTTTCATAAATATAAAATAATGAAAAAGATTTGAGTATATCAATGAGTCAATGAATGAAGAGCACAACAGAGGCCTGTGATATGACAGTCTCTATAGCTGGTAAATGATTTCAAGGCAGGGGTGAATTCAATGGAATATTTGTATAGTTACTAGTTAGCTTTTGGCGGGGGCCAGGTTTGAACCCACCACCTCGGGTATATAGGGCCAGGACCCTACTTCTTTGAGCTACAAGTGCTACCTTCATAGTTACCAGTTAGGATCAGCTTGATTCACTAATGGGATTAAATACATTAAGTCCAAAGTAGTTCCACTTGGAAAAAAATATATAAATTTGGCTATTTATACAAACTGAATTGAACTAATTGACTAAGCCATTCAGGAAGCCTAAAATATTGCTCCTAAATGATGATGTTTTTAGACGAGGTGAGAAATCTCACACACTGCCTCACCTCTCCCACAAACATTTAATCACATACAGCTACTATTCGGAAGAAATGTGATGTGTCTGAAAAAAAAATTATGGTCTATTTCTTTCTTTGTATTAAATGTTCTTGTATGAAGTGATCTACATGATTGATGCTGGTGTCATTCTGTATTTCTTTCCTCATAACCATAATTTGTGTTTCCTCAAATTAAAGTGGCTATTTTAAGCTCAAATAATTTATGTGGATAATAATGCACACTGGTTAAATTTTTGACTAAATCGATTGATTGCTTCTTCCAAATGGGAAAACTTTAAGTATGTATAAAGACATAGATGCTTTGAAAGTATCATAATAATTTTCTAAAAACTAGAGATCATTTGAAAAACATACATAAGCCTTAAAATCATGTGATGGCTTGTTCTCTAATTAACCTCTAATCTTATAGAAGAGATATGGGTATAAAGTGTATGTTACATTTTCCTCCAACATTTAGATTGATTGCCAAGGTATATTATAACTAGATAGGTGAAAAAAGGACTTTACCTTGAAAAAGAGTGGCATATGTGTGAAAGAAGCTATAGGATGCATGACACATGACACATTTTCTCCACCTTTAAACATGAATTAAGATGCTCACTACATGAACATTCTTCAAGTATAGATTTCATTCAAAATCCAAATTTTCCTGGATGGCATAGAAAATATTCTTTCATTCATTTTTCCAGCATTACACAAGTATGTTTCAGATCCCTGATAGACTAGGCAAAAAGTCATCAGAAAAGGTTGTAGAAATTTCAGGTATGTCAGGGGAGTAGACATAAGGTATTAGAAGGAACATGATAAGGGAGATGAGAAATAAATTATAGGTTTCTTCCAATATTTGAAGAGAAACTATAGATATTAGTAGACAAATGAGGTCTTCAACTGCGTAAAGGCAAGTAAGAATTACAGATACACAGCTGAAAATATTTTGACATCTGAGGACATAAAAATAGGTAATCATTGTTGTCACAAGCAATTAATAAGATCTAAATTGGCTAGGGAGTCTGTTAAGAATTGAGGATTCAGTAGTAAATGGATATGAGATGAGTATAATAAAGTAAATTATTAATTTAAAAAGCAAAAAGCACAAGGAGGATATGATTCTAGAGGGTAAGGAAATGTTAACAACTTTGGATACAGATATACTGAATTTGAGTTGTAAGTAATATTCATTGATTCTGAAAATTTATTTATGATCAGCTCATGGGAAGCACCACCACCCTTAAATCTGAGTCTGTGTCTCCCATCAAATTTTATGGAGACATGGGTCAAAACAGCCAACACAGTGAAGACAAATCACATACAAATCTGCAAACCATGGATCGGCGCCTGTGGCTCAATCGGCTAAGGCGCCAGTCACTTACACCTAAGGTGGAGGGTTCGAATCCCCAGCCCGTGCCCACCAAACAACAATGATGGCTGCAACCAAAAAAATATGGCCAGGAGTTGTGGCAGGCGCCTGTGGTCCCAGCTACTTGGGAGGCGAGGCAGGAGACTCACTTGAGCCCAGGAGTTGGAGGTTGCTATGAGTTGTGATGCCATGGCACTCTACCCAGGGGGATAGCTTGAGGCTCTGTCTCAAAAAAAAAAAAAAATCTGCAAACCTTACTTGGAAGCTGAACTTTTATAATCCTTGAAATC
The DNA here is from genome assembly GCA_963574575.1 of Galagoides demidoff. Lineage (NCBI taxonomy): Eukaryota > Metazoa > Chordata > Mammalia > Primates > Galagidae > Galagoides > Galagoides demidoff. The sequence goes on along the minus strand of CAUYQV010172697.1, from coordinate 991 downwards.
ATAGTAAGCCACTATTACTACTCAAGGAATTAAAATAGGATTAAGTGATTTCTTTCTATCATAATGAAGAATCTTGACATTCACAAGAATCATCTATATGTAATCAGTGACATGACTACTACATTTTCTTTACGAAAGTGAAAAATCTAGGTTCATTTTTATTTTTATAAATTTAAAAGGCACAGGGACATTTTGTCATAAGGATATATTGCACATTGGTGAAGCTTGGATTTTTACTGTACTCATCACCTGAAAAATGTGCATTGTGCCCATTAAGTGATTTCTCATTCGTCAGCCCTCTCAGGTTACCTCCCTTCTGAGTCTCCAATGTTGACTACTTTGCCCTCCGCCCCATGCCCCTGTGTACACAGTGTTTAGCTCCCACTTATAAGTAACAACAATCAGTATTTGACTTTCTGTTTCTGAGTTACTTCACTTAAGATGATGGCATTCTGTTCCATCCATGTTGCTGGAAAAGACATGATTTCTAAGTTCATTTTATTCAAATGTATGACTAGTTGTTCATAAGAAGGAAAATAATTTTTTTGTTTATTGTTTGGTTTTGATAATCATATCATTTATTGAAAGACAGAAACCTGAATTGAAGCATTCATAAATTTTACCATTTATATATTAATATGTGTGTTCATATATGTATGTATTTATCTATTTATGTTGAGGGAAATAGACATACGAAAGATGCACACATAATTATAATGCAAACATTTAATATCTACTATCCAAATATAAGCAATATTAATACCTATGATTCCCCACCTATAGTAATAATAAAGTAAGATTTAATTTCTACAAGTTAAAAAAACAGGCAAAACTAAAATATATTCTTTTTTTTTTTTTTTTTTTTTTTGAGACGGAGCCTCAAGCTATCCCCCTGGGCAGAGTGCCATGGCATCACAGCTCATAGCAACCTCCAACTCCTGGGCTCAAGCAAGTCTCCTGCCTCTGCCTCCCAAGTAGCTGGGACCACAGG
>CAUYQV010172694.1:0-23869 GCA_963574575.1 Galagoides demidoff | reverse complement strand
AAACAACAATGATGGCTGCAACCAAAAAATGGCCGGGTGTTGTGGCGGGCACCTGTGGTCCCAGCTACCTGGGAGGCGAAGGCAGGAGACTCGCTTGAGCCCAGGAGTTGGAGGTTGCTATGAGCTGTGATGCCATAGCACCCTACCCAGGGGGATAGCTTGAGGCTCCGTCTCAAAAAAAAAAAAAAAAAGATAGACTCCAAAAAATAGTGAAAACAATTACACTCCACAAAATCATTTTTAAATGACTCTTTTCCAGTAGAGTTCAACTTGGCTTTTAGGGTCCTGTATCAGCTAAAACTGCTGTGCTCTTTGGCTTTGAACAAACACGGCAACGTTTTTCTCAGAGTAGGAAATGCGTTAGTATTCTCTCCCAGCTAATGCAAATCATGAAAATGGTGCAATTAAAGTACATAAAATCATGTCATTCAAAAATCCTTTCAAGTAGGCAGAAGAAAATATATAAGGAATAACTAGAATAGGAAATTTGGGGGGGTAAGTCAAAGTTATTGCCAAGATTGAATGATTAGTTTATAAGCAACAGTGCCTCCTTGATCTTAAAGATACTGATTTCTTTACTCCTATCTTGCAAACTTCTCCATTGAAACTTCCTTCTAGAGGTGGCTACATCTGTTCTCCAGGCTGACCCTTGTCCTCTCTGTGCCTAGTCTGTCCTTCATCCTGGAGTGATGGCCTTATCCCACATTGTCTCATCCCCTGGCCATCATGACAAAACTGAAATGGCAGGTAGAGAAACAAGTGACGCTAATTACCCATTATCCTCGGCCTCTCCACCACCCATAACTGACATGCTCAGCACCTGTTTTTATATGACCCTGACTTCTATAGGTTTTTCTGCCTCCCGTCTTTCCTAAAATCTTCCCTGCATGTGATACTCATCTAAAGGCAGCTCCTTCATTCTCTTTAGAGTAAAAATAAAGTCTTTACAGGCCCTTACAAGACCCTAATGAATACATCACTTTCTCTACCCAAACACACGCACAACTCTTGGGCCTCATGCAGTGAGCACTTGCTGGATTCAGAATATTCTGCTATGGAAGACAACAAAGCAAATGGGATTGATGCAAATCATTAAGTGTGTTAAGCATAAATACAAATGATTGACCTGGGAGGTATGTTAAACAGATAAAGTAATTAGGGCATGTGTGAGCCTACATAGTAAGAAATGGAAGAATCAAGTAAATTCTAAATATTCCTGATACACTAAATATATATGACACACAGGAAGCACTAAGTATTTGTTATGTCCCAAATACACATGAGGACATGAAGCACTCGCTATCCATGAGGCCTTACTCCTACCATTCAGTGACACCTGCATACATCCTCACCTGTCCTCTGCCCTGGAGATGCAGATAAATCCTGTGACCGTTCATGAGGCTCACGTGGCGCTCTGGTCAGGCTCTCCAGTATGGCAGGCATGTGCTGACTCCTGGCATCTTCCTCCTTCCTTGGCCTCCACTCTGGCCCTTGTAGCCCTGCCCAATCAGCAGGGTAGGCTGACGCAGCACAGAGAGACAGGTGCGTGAACACTGTGTGACCCTGAATTTAGGGCATCATGGCCCTTTTGTTTTCTTGTACACCATTCTCAGTATGTCAGTCCACTCCCTCTTTTTCCACTTGCTTCTCCCTGTAGGCTTAGGTTTCAAATGCTTCAATGAACTGTGTGATCCACACACCTTAAATCTGTGACCTTCCTGTCCCATCACTATGGGACAGCCTGCCTGGCTGTGTAGTTGGGGGCTACCATAGTGCCAAGGCTATGTCCTCATAATGCCTCATCCACTACCCTGGATCCTGGTTGTTCTTAAAGCGTTAAAGAACTGTTCTCGCTTTCCCCCCAAACACTCCAAACACACCAGACACACTCTTAGGTCAGGACCTGTGCATTTACTCATCCCTGTTCCTGTCACACTTCCTCAGACCTCTCCACGACTTGCTGCTCACTCCCTTCCCCTGTCTCTTCCCTGAACCTACTATACACAGCTGGGTTATTTTCTCATAATTTTCCATGTCTCTAGCACCAACTGGGTGTCCTATTAATCCAATTCATTTCTGACACTACCCAGAACTAGTTCAGGCTGCACAGGTTACAGGCTCCATCCTATAAGACTCCTCCCACGTCAGAGGCCAGCCACAAATGGGGTCCCCAGACTGCCCATGCTTTCTCCCGCCAACCACAGATTCAGATTTCCCATGATCCCCTCTTCCACTCAATAGTTTGCAGGAGTGACTCATACAATTCAGGAAAGAGTTATACTTACAGTTATAGTTTTATTATAAAGGATATAACTCCGGAGCCATCGAAGGGAAGGGAGGAATAGGACTAGGAATGGGGGCGGGGGCAACACAGAGCTTCCACGCCTTTTGTAGGCATCCATCTCTCAGCACACTGTACCATCTCCAAGATGGCGCTGGAGATGTACTCAGCACCATCTCCAGTGCTCCCTGAACCTCACTGTGGCAGAGTTGTTATCAAAGTTGCACTACATAGCCATGATTAATTAAATCGCTGGCCACTGGGTGACTGAACTTAATCTCCAGCTCTTCTCCATTCTGAAAGTTCCGACCCTCTAACCCAGTGATTCTCAACCTTCCTAATGCAGCGGCCCCTTAATACAGTTCTGGTGGGTTGAGAACCGCTGTGTCTAAGCACTGAGCTGTCCCTCTGGTGACTAGCTCTCATCTTGAAGCAAACTAAAAACCTACCAAACCTCATTACCACAGACTCAGGTATGGCTGAAAGGGGCTTGTTATGAGTAAGGAAAGCAGCCAGGGGTTGTGAGTGAGGCCAATTCTCAAAGAAAGGAGGCGAACCCTCGCCATCTCTCCGGTATTCTGCCCGCCCCGCACTCCCTGGGTTGACAGTGTTTACTGAATGCCTGCTGCAGGCTAAATGCTGCTCTGGGTGCTGGAGGTAGAACAGGGAAAAAAGAGATTAAGACCGTGCCTTTATTTACATTCTGATGGGAGGAGAAGCCCATAAATACGTACACAGACATAGATAACGTGTCAGGAGGTGGTAAATGACACAGAGGAAAGGAAAGTCGGGCAGAGAGGGTAGGAAGTTCCTAGGGCGAAGGGAGAGATTTATGTTTTTGTGGGATAATAAAAACACATATTTATATTTGGCGCCCTCCCCAGCCCTCCCACCCGTTCACGGCCTGAGCTCCGGCAGCGCTCAGCAGCCCTGACACACCAGCGGCAGTCACAGCAGTGTCCCCCAGCCCCGGCCCCATAGGCTCGGAAGCGGGCTTGCACAGTGTAAGGACACACATTCAAGCTCGAAATGGTTTATAGGCTGGGTCCTCGTGGGCACGTGGAAGCTCGGCCCCTGACTCTGCCGCTCTCTGACACCAGCGACACTGCTGCCTGGCAGACTCTGGGTGAGCGGCAGGAGGGAGTCACCATCTCTCTCTACCTCTGGGCACCTCTGGCCGAGCTCACAGGCTGGTGGGTCAGAGCTGCTTGCTGGAGTCCTCTCCATGACTCATCCCTGCTTCAGCCCTCCGCTCAAGGCAGCCCTGACGGGGGACAGTATGGTCCCCAGACTGTTGTCATACAACTTTCTTGTATTGTCTGGCTCTATGTCTTATCACTGGGAGTAGGAGGGGTCTGCAGACACACAGGCAGTTCCGAGGCTGAGCGGGGGCAGGCTGCGAGGTCTATGAGCTGTCTTTCACAGCAGAGCCCCAAAGGGAGTGCTGCCTTCACAGCTCATCTGGAAGCTTGCTCATCTCTGGGTCTTTGAGGGCTGAGAGGGCAGGGTCTGGGCACCTTGTCCCTAGGAAATGTCCGGCCTTAACTAGGTTTCCTGAAAGTATTCTTTTTTTTTTTTTTAGACGGAGCCTCAAGCTATCCCCCTGGGTAGAGTGCTATGGCATCACAGCTCATAGCAACCTCCAACTCCTGGGCTCAAGCTAGTCTCCTGCCTCTGCCTCCCAAGTAGCTGGGACCACAGGCGCCCACCACAACGCCTGGCCATTTTTTGGTTGCAGCCATCATTGTTGTTTGGAGGGCCGGGCTGGGGATTCGAACCCACCACCTTAGGTGTAGTGGCTGGTGCCTTAGCCGATTGAGCCACAGGCGCCGAGCCTTCCTGAAAGTATTCTGCTGCACATCCAGATCACCCGTTTTCAAGATTCCTTCTTTTGAAGAAATCAATTCCACCCCAAGGCACCAAATCAGGGACCCTTGCACGGAACCTTCTAGTTTTTCTCCCTCCACTCCTGAGCGTGTTGGTCCTGTGCACGCAGGGATCCAGGGAAGCTAGAGGGAAGGTAAATGGGGCTGCTCCATTATCCTCCTCCTACCAGCGACCTCTGCTCTGCTTCCCAGAGCCCAGGGAGGCAACAAGGATTCCGCCCCACACAACTGGGCGTTACCCACCCATTCTTCCAGACCCAGTCAAGGCTCTTGTTCAACCTTAAGGCCTGCTTTCTCCTTCTTCTCAAGGAATCTTCCTTACTCCTGATATGGTGAGAGTCTCCTTCTGCCAATGGGCAACTTGTCCTCTTTATCTCCACTTTTGGGATACCGGGACCCCTCACTCCTCTGCCCCACCCCTCTTACTTGTATCTATATTATGGTAAAAATGGTCCTGAGTTCCTCTCTGTAGAGTAGAGGCTATATGGTGTGGGGAGAAGAGAAGGTAGGTCCCTCATCTTTTATTACAGGCTGTAAGTTCTGGGGAACCATACGGGGAAAGGTGTATGCACCAATGTGCACTTTCTCTCCAGAAGTCCTATTCACTGTGTCATGGAAGATACAAGTGGAATATGGCAGGTTCCTGATCCCTTCATGTTCTTCCTGATGTCCTGTGCAGCCCAGTGCCATGAGTGCCTCACTATCCTAATTCTGCCCAAACGCCAGATTCTCTAAGGAAGGATCAGTTACAACTGGAGGTCTCTCACATTTTGCTTGTGTGCAAACAACTGTCGACCCCCACCAAACCCATCCTGAACATGCTGACACCTCAGGAAAGCCCAGGAGAACACAAGGAGAGTCTACAGAGTCCTGCTGGCTTCAAGGGAAGGTTTCTGTGTTGGATACCAAATATCATCCCTCTTTTCTTCCTCCCTAACAGAAGCCTGGGGGTAAGCCATGACCCCCTCCTCCCACCTGCGACCCAGGGACAGAGTTCCATCCTTTTTAGTCTAAGGAAGTCACAGCAATCTCATTCTCTTATTGGTGATGGCTCAGGACTGAGCATGTGGCTTGATTCTGGCCTAGGAGACAGGAAAGGACGCCTGCCAGGAAGACAACTTCTCTCCCCTGGATAATGGTATCTCCAGAAAGAAATCTGGAACTCTTGTGGTTGTAATATAGAGGATAGAACCTAAGAAGACTGAGCAAAGAGTAATTTGGAGAAGCAGAGCCAGTAGCATGAAAGATGAGGTCTGGAGATCACTTGCTCTCAGCTTCATGTTTTGGAGGAGAAGACATTTCCTTGTGCTTGAAGGCTATCTGGGTCATGGTTCCTTGTTCCATGAATCTGAAAATACCTTCCTAGGGATGCTCTCCCCTGTCATGATTATTGATATAGGATTCCCCCACTCAGGGCTAGACAGGGATCTCCTCATTCTCTAGGCCCAGGTTAGCTTAGAAATCAGACCCCCATCTCTAGGCAGAAACAGGCTTCCCTTTCCAGGCCACAGCCTTTGGGCTGAAGCAAGGTTATGAAAAGGCAGCCTGAAAGGTTTTGAATGGTTCCACCTCGAGTAGGAAGCATATGCCCTAAACCCTTCCCTGAGACCAAAACCCCAAAGACCTAATAACCTTGCCCCAGTGGAGGGACTGCATTCGTTTGTTAATGACTCATTAAGTTTGAAAAGCTCTGGCCAAAATATATTATAGGCCCCTAGACAAAGGACCTATGTGGGCGACTTCTGACTTGGGTCTTCCACTTTGCCAGAAGCACTAGTGTATTCTGGTTTACTCCTTCTGTATTCCTTTCTGTCTAATGAAATCCCATCTTACCACTGATCTGTGGTCCATGGATTCATTCTTTGAATTCCCGAGACCAAGGACCTACTGAGGAAGAAATTCTGGTAGCATGTCACACTAAAATCCTCTGCTAGGCTGGGGTTTCCACCCCTTTCTCTACCTCCAAACATCACTCTCTAACTGAACCCTGGAAAATTCTGATCTGGTCTAGGAGGCTGGGGTGGGTGACTGGACCGCCTCTGGACAATGGTGGGGACACAGGACTACCTTCTCTTTCTGACCTACAGGTCAGTGACCTCCAGTGATCAAACAGGGCCAGGATGCCTTGATCCCCTGACCCTTGTCACCCTTATTAGGAATAATTTTTGAATCAATTAGCATATTTTGTCCCCAGCACACACGGTTTGGAACATGGTCAAGAAAAATTTAGGCCATGTATTTTTTGAGGCTCCTGCCTTATTACAATAAAGGAACAATTTCAGTACAAGATTACAGAAATTAGAGCACAGTTTAAACATTTACATTTGCAAATATGTTTCACAGCCCCCTCTTCCCTCTGTGTACTTGAAATTCCCTGGACGAGTATCTGGTTATAGGAAATGACTTTAAAGTTGTGGTTTGAACATCTTCCTTTTCTAATCTTTTCAGAAATCAGCTGGGACATAAATACGACGTCATTTGGAGGTAATTAAAGGAAAAATTTAAGACCCTTTGTCAGATGTTGGAATGATCGTCTGTGAAGCCCTGTGACAGTCTCTGCCAACTTCACAAAAGCATCAACTTGCTTCCTCAGCTGCTAACACCAGAGCACCAGGCTCCTACCAAGCCTGATTCTTGCATTCTGAGCTTCTAGATAGCACATGCTGTGGTGGAGTATTTAAGAAGGCAACGGCCACCAGGACACACACACACACACAAAGGTAACCTTTCCAGCAACCTCTACCAACAATGCATTGAGGAGCCTCCAGGCTCCCAGGATCCTGGGCTGGGAACAAGGAATATAGCAAGGGTTGGGGCTGCCTCCAGCAGGATGCATGGAGGCTTATCCTAGGACAACTGGAGACACACACTGTATCTCCCTCATTTGCTTCTCTGAAAGTAATAAACACTCCAGCAAAGGAAAGCTGGCTCAGGCTTGTTAATTTCCTAGGGAGTTTATGATCCGTTTCCTGAAGCAGTATAGCATAGTGGTTGACGGGTCTGCCCCATCACTTACATACAGCCCTGTGAACTTGGGCAAGCTACTTTACCTTGGGCCCCAGTTTTCCCCACACTGAAATGGAAATAATAATTGGGTTGTTACAAGAATTAAATGAGCTGTGCAGTGCTTAGAATAGCATCTAGTGCATAGTAATATACAGTATTGGCTATATACCTATATACACATATGTAAATATATATATGCTGACAATGATCATTATACCAGTTAAAATTACATCACAGTGTTGTTCAGGCAGAAAGGGATTGTGTAGGGTGATGTGATAGGCAGAGTAATGATCCCCTGGAGATGTCCATATCCTAATCCCCAGAATCTGTGAATGTGCTGTTTCTCAGCAAGGGAGAATTAGGATTTCAGATGGAACTAAGATTGCTAATCATGTGCCCTTGAGGTGGAGAGATTATGCTGGATTACCTGGATAGACCCTGTCTAATCAAGGGTTCCTATAAGAGAGAAGCAGAAAAGTCCAAAGGGATGGGATGAGATGGGCCAGGCACTGTGGCTCATTCCTATAATCCTAGCACTCTGGGAGGTCGAGGTGGGTGAATTGCCTGAGCTTGGGAGTTCAAGGCCAGCCTGAGCGAGAGCGAGACCCTGTCTCTGAGCAAGAGTGAGACCCTGTCTGTACTGAAAAAATGGGAAAAAAGGCTAGGCACTGTAGCAAGTGCCTGTAGTCCCAGCAACTAGGGCAGCTGAGGCAAGAGGATAGCTCAAGCCCAAGAGTTTGAGGTTGTTGTGAGCTATGATGCCCCAGCAGTCTACCCAAGGCAACAGAGTGAGACTATCTCAAAAAAAAAAAAAAAAAAAAGATGAGATGGCAATGTAAAAGACAAAAAGGAAACACCTCCGTAAGTTAGTAGAAAAAAGGGTCAATACGCAATGACTCTAATGAAAGGAATAATGGTTGCTTTAAAACACAAATTTTCCAATAGTTGAGAGGAAGCATAGTGCCATGCTAAACCTCTTGACTTAAAAAGGACAAGGACGGGGGAGGCTGATGCATTTAAAGTTATAGGGTCCCAATATCACTTCTGATATCGGTTCTTGCAGAGGCAGCAAACAGGCTTCCTCTTGCATGTCAACTTTGATCTATTTCCAGGAGCTTCCACCAGGACAGTTGAGCTGAGAAGCTTGTGAGGTCTCACCCACACCTACCTGGTGAGAACACTCCCAGGACCAGCCACGTCTGCTGTGGACATGGGGAAGGAGTTCTGGTCCACTGCTGGTGGCGTTCCACGTAGAGAGGACCATGACAACAGGCTGGCAGGGTTAGGCCACAATCTGACCAGATCATAAACCTGGACCCAGAATCTGCAGATGCCTATGGGCTTTATCATGCCTGGTGCTCATAGCAGCCCGCATCCCAGATCTTGGCATGTTTCCTTTCATTGTATTTTCAAATGTCTAAGTGAAAAATAACAAAACACTTCCCTGAAACATACAGTGAATCTAACAATCTCTCCAAATTGAACATGAATTGTGTGACTCTCCCCCTGGGAAGAAGACCCAAGTTCCATCCCAGTAGCTCACCTAAGAATGACCCATTTTTCCAGGTTTTTCCAACTTGACAGCTTTCCATTCAGAAGAAAACAATATGCCTTTGGGGGAGGGGGGAGGGGCTGATGTTACTAACAGATGTGCTGTGAACTGAATTCAGCCCTCAGATGTAGTCTATACATTGAATTCATCTTCAAACCATAAAAAGTATCTTGTTAAACTATGGATCATCCAATTCTCTTGAAAAGGCTGGAGATCGAGTCCAACTTATCCACCATTGGCTAAATGGGCATCCCATTATATCTTCAGGGGGTTACCAGAAGCTACATGTCTCTCCTAAAGCAATGTAGAGCTGCGTGACTCAGAGGTCTGCGAGTGGGTTTTGGGGCTAGGAAGGGGTTCTCAATTCCACGTGACCAGCTGGTTGTCAGGTTGCTGAGCAGGTTACGACTGGCATCTTCAGCGTAGAGGCTGGGCTCTGCTAGACACCTACAATGCACAGGACAGTTCCCTGCCCCCAACAAAAAGTTATCTCATCCAAGATGTCAGTAATGCCTAGGTTGAGAACCAATCCAAGAGTGATTTTCTTAAGAAAAATATAGAAGAATCGGCAGCAGAGGCTCTGCTAATAGTCGGACTGGGAGCTTTGCTTTCTCTCCTAAAGTTAACTGAAAGTAAACAACGTTTATGACTCAAGACTACTGCGGGAGGCTGGGAATGGATGACTGTGGTTAGTCACAAAACAATAATAAATGGCTTTGCCTGTCTTGTCTCTTTTTCAGAGTCAGGGAAGGAATAAAATGACCAGTAATTATCATTTAAACTGCTGTTTTCTCCTGTATCAATCAGAGCTATTCATTCTGGTTACTCACAGACCCTTGGGCTGAAACCACACTAAATCAGGGTCATATCCAGTGTGAATGTACAAGGCCAGCCTTTCTACTCTGCAAGTGTTAATGACCTGGGCTGAACATCAATGGCGAGTTTCCATGAAAAAGCCATCTGAGATCCTAATCTAGGAATAAATGGTTCTATTTGGAGCCTATTACCTTGTTTTTAATATTCTGTATTCAATGAGACCACAGCTGTAAACAACTCTTCACTCCCATTTCTCCACAAAGTTAATTTGCACTGTGTCAGCACTGCAGGCTTTTTGCATATGTTCAGGACGAGCTGATATGAGCAGGCCTGGAATGAATAATGTTTAGTAAAATCAATAAACCCTATTATTAGTCACTAAGGGGACTGATTTTATGTCTATAAAAGTAAAACAATTAGAACGTATTAATGGCAGATTCATCATAGTAATATAATGGAGCCAAGTACGCTTGTCTTTTGGGAATCTTTAATTTACCATTCGGTACTGACTATATACTCAGGCAGAGAAATGGCACATATAATATAAACAAGCTCTGGCCTTTGGCAATTCATGTTGTCATCAGTAAAGACAACACTGTAACAGTCAGAGGAAGAAACAAAAACTTCATTTAGTGATTAATGTAAACCAGATTTGAATAATGTTCCAGTAAAAGCCCAGGGGAGAAACTATTCAAATCACAATGTACTTTTGGTCATACATCTCTTTGTATTTATCAGCATTCCTGTTTGTTACAGTAGCAAAGATAAGCATGGTCTAATGCGTCTATTTATAACCCTATTTATCTAACCACTTAACCAGAAATGATTAAAAGTCTAGTATGTAATAAACGTACAACCAGTTATTTTGCAACTGAAAAGTAACACTGGCTTCCATGTGTATGATTCAAAAAATATGTGTTACTAAAAGCAGGGAGATCATTAGGAACTCCCAGTATCACCCAGTTACCAACAGGCATATGACAATTCAGCTGGTTGAATATGTTAAGTTGACCTTGGTTTTGCTCCTGTGTTTGGACAGTTACGGGGTTAGTGGAGACAGACGTGGCTACCACGCTCTGAACGGAGAAGACACGCTTGTTCAACTGTATGAGACAGATGACATCAAGTCTTCAAGGACAATCAAGATGTGATGTCAGACCTGAAAACATCTGACAGCTGAAACAGGTGAAAAACCTGAGAACTACTCTCTGAAGTGTAGGAATAAACCTCAAAGATAATGTTTTTATAAATGACAACCTAGGTGAAATTCAAAAGAAAAACAAACTGAAAATCAGGAGAAAAGTATCTTCCTATTGAAATCTATTAAGAACTAGGCTTGTAAGGCAAACAGCAAAGCAGAGGAAACAGCTGATTGCAAAAATCATCTATTGACTTGTGAAGCAAAGGCCTGTAGGTAGAACTAACCAGATTAAACCCAGACAAATTCTGTCAACTTAAGGAACTTCTTAGTAAACCACGTGGCAGAACTGTCACTAGCAATTATAGCAAAATCACAAAAGCTTACAGTTGGAATGAATTGTTAAAATCAACCATTCCAGACACAGAAAGGATACTCCCACTTCAGGCCTTTTGCACCTTCTTTTCCATCTCACCATAAGCTCTCCCCCCACACAGATGCAGGGATCGCCATTCTCATCTCTCTACGGCCACTCTATTTACAGACTCTCACACACATCCACGATGCCCCGTCCATGCTTCATAGTATTTATCAACCAGCTGCCATACCCTGTATATTACTTATATGCTTTATTGCATGTTTATCCCGTCCACTAAAAAATCCAAATTCTAGGAGGCCAGTTGTTGTCTGCTTTATTCATTGCTACATCCCCGTACCCTGAACGGTGCCTGGGATAGAGCAGGTATTCAATAAGGATTGTCTGATAGAAGGAGGGGAAGGAGGGAAGAAGGGAGAAATTAGTTAGACTTCGGCATAAAATACTCTAGTACATCAATCTAATGACAGCTCACTGACCGACTTTTCACACGTTTTTATCTATTGTCCATGTGTCACAAGATTTACAACTTTTGAATAGCATTCCATACCACAGAAACCTGCATCTTCCAATTTGTGGCAATGTTAAAATAAGCTCTGTGGCTGGAGTGAATACGCTGTAAATATGAATATGTTCACTGGATTAAATATGCTCCTTGTGTGTCATACCTGTGTGTAAGGAAAGCTAATATCTGTGCCTTGTAGCCCACGGAGTGGGTGTTCTTGAGTAAGAAAACCCTTCTTTGAAAATTAGAATCACTATCAGTCAGCTGGAAATAACATGAGACAGACGAGAAGCCATTATAAAAAAAAAAAACCTTTTTAATTCTGATTGCCAAATTATTTAAGGCAGGTATAAAAAAGGAAAGCATTCAATATACATTTTACATAAAATAAACTAGATTACAGCATAAAACAAGTAACCAGGCAATGGCGTTAAAGTCTCTCTCTTCTAAAACTGGATAATTGTAAACATTAAAAAAAATAATAAGAAGAGGACTGCGGGACTATTCAAGTAATAGAACAATCACAGATGTCTCTGGTATGCAGGCTATTGGGTTATTTGCCATTCAAGATTATCAAAAAATGACACCTCATTATTCACAGATGCTCATTATTTCCCCATTTTAATCTTTACATTATATACAACACAGTTTTTGTGGTACTGGCAACCCCATGCCTTCCAAAAGTATTTTTTTTTTCCACAATACACGAGTACAAACAGTGACTACAGGACCATTTTACACTGATGCGTCTTTAACAGGAGCCACCAAATAGACATCTAAATTGTACCAAAGTGTCATCATCACAGTTAGCCTTTCTGAGGGGCTTACGGGAAATATGTAAAGGATATGCAAGGTTCAGGCACACTGATACGGAACATCATTTATTTACAGTTTAAAAGGAAAGGAAAAGAAAGTAAGCAGCCTTTTGCGGCTAACACTTTTCAACATGACAAATACGTTTTTTATTTCCTTTGCTGAGTGGTTTGCAACGCGGCAGCAGACCCTGTGTGTGCGAGCCTGGTTACTGATACAAAAAGTAAAGAATATATATATATATATGTATATATACAGATATGTATACGTATATATATATAAAACAGAAGTTTAATTACAGCAACATTTGTTACTCTGTGATAAAATCTGTAATTTACAAAAATGAAATGACTGGTTTTTGCCTGCCATTAAGGCATTTCAAATTAACACCATGGAACTGATGTCTGTATAAAGCGCTTCCCCATGTGATCCAGTCACATGACAACGTATACTTCCAATCTTGTTATTCTCTGCAAAAGAAAAGCAAATCTTAGCACAGGGTTCTACCAACGTCAGACACTGCAAACCTGAAAAGCATACAACTGATGGGCTTCTTTCAATTCCCTTTAAATCAATCCCTTTAACTCAATTCCAGAGGAAGTAAAAACATAAGGCCATGATGCAGAGTGAAAAATGTTAAATTTTATAATCTTAGTAATTTGATTTACTTTCCTTCTTAAAGTAACTCAAGGAATAATTAAAAATATCAAAGAACCAACATTACCTTTAGCATTATGAAAATAAATTTCTCCATTTGCAACTTTTATCTTTAAACATAATATGATAGAAGGAAGTCATGTCATGGTGAATTATTTTGGCAAGGCTCTGAGGATAACTCAAGAAGATTTCAACCATCTAAAAACTGAATCAGTTAATTACTAATCTACGGGACACCCACAGAACGAGGTTCACAGAACGTAAGTTGGACGTGAACCATATTGGCATGATAAGCACATTCATTACAATGATAGAAGAACCCCAAGATTTTTGGTCTAAAATCCCTACGATTGCTTCCTCCCAACTGTCCAGATGTTTTCTAGAAAACCAATTCACAATGTAGAGGAGATTTACCTTCTTTGTGCAGGAAACATTCCAGATGCAGAAGCCTGGGCAGCCACCTGCTGAGAGGCAACGAGGGCAGCAGAGGTCAAGCCTAATGGGGGGAGAAAAGTAAAGGTCCCGTGACATTTAGAAAGATAAGGCCCAGTGGCGAAGGGCTGTAGACCCAGTGGCGGCAATGTACCCTTCCTAAACACACAAGAAATGCTTCATGCAACAAGGACAAGGGTGCAAACCACTAGGTCTATCCGATATCTCTCCCGTTATCAAATACTCTGCAGTATTCTTAATAGCTATTCAAAGAGGATGCTGCATTTCATCTCTCCGGCTGTGTGTGATGCTAAATGGTTCCCATGTATTCTTGAATAGGGAGCTCAGGAGAAATGATAGGTACCAGGTAACAACAGGAATTGAAAGTCACAGTGAATTATGGAAGTGGCATGTTATTTGCTTAGAATACAACACGTTCATAATAGCTTTTATCGCTTTAACATTTTTTTCCCCAGCGACTGAAACTCAATGCATCCCATAAGGCACGTGGAATCAGTGAATCAAACCAAGAAATATTCTTAACTTTTAGCCTGCAAGACAAAAGGGAGCAGCCGGAGATTGAAACAGCTCCAAATGGCATGAAGTTGCCTAACAGAAAATTCTTTTAAATTCTATAGAAAAACCGTCCTGAGGAAAAACACGGCAAACAAATGCAAAGCCAGGGAAAATTACGCCTTCCTTCTATGTCCTTTATCTGGATATATTTTCTTTTTCCAGAGGTAACTTAAGACACTATAACAATAATAACAATAATAATAATATCTTGAAAGTGACAAGATTTTCCGTTTATATATATATATATACTTTATGTACAGATATAATACATTAGAAATAAAACTCCTTTCTCTTCCAAGTTCTTCTCACATTCAATGTAAGTTGTTTAAAAATGAAGATGCTCTTTATCACTACCAAGTAACAAGACTTAAATGAATAAAATATGACCCCTTCACATTTGTTTATCATCTCCCCCTTTTGGAAATACCTTCAAACATATCATCTTGCTTTATATTCATACAGCAAGGGAAGAGGCAACATGCCAAGTGGTAGAGACTAAATCGTATCTCCTCCAAATAAAAAATAAAATAAAAAGCCCTAACCTGCAGTGTGACTGTACTTGGGAGATAGGACTGATAAGTAGGAAATTAAAGTTACATGAGGTCATAGGGTGGGGCTCTGATATAGCAGAACTAGCATACTTCTAAGAAGGGACATCAGAGCTCTTTCTCTTCCACCCCCTCTACCCCCTGCACATACACAAAAACGAGGTTATGTAAGTACAGAACAAGATGGTGGCCGCCTATAAGCTGCGAAGAGAAGGCTTTGCAGAGAGTGATCCTGGTGGCACCCTGACATGGAACTCCCAGTCTCTAGGACTGCAAGAAAATAAATTACCGTTGTTCAGTGTCATGCAAACTGTGGCATTTTGTCCTGGTGGCCCGAGCCCACTGAGACAGCAAGATCCTAGCAAGCAGCTCTGTTGGTAAAGACAGTGCCACTACCTCCCCACCTGAGATGACAGACATGGGACAAATACTACATGTTCAACGAACATGCTACAAACTGGAGGCTCCTCACGGCAATCCTAGGGCTTTTAAAATTCATTTCTCTTTCTTGACCTTCATCTTTAGTGAGAGTCACAGCAGGGAAGGGCTGTGAAAAGTCCCCGAATTAGGTTATAAAAAGTGTTAAACTTGATCATGTTAATTCCATTACTTCCACGGGAATAGAGCAACTCAAATGGCCTGCAGAAATCAGGACAAGTAATTTCCAAGCCTCCCACTGACCTTCCCTCCCTTTTTTTTTCTACAATTTCCCTGCAGTAGATATCTGATCTCCTGATTGTTATATTCAGTGCCCCAGACACAGGCCGCCACCCTCAGTCTGTGAGATAACGGTAAGCCTCCGATAACATCAGCTAGTGACAATTATTAAGTGGTAGCCATTTCATGTCTCAATAGAACACAAAGATGGGGGAATAGCCTTAGCTGTGTCACTAGAAAATACTAGGAAATAAGTGTTAAAAAACCCTCCCCAGAGCTAACGTGAACTCAAAGCTCTGGATTTTTATTTTTAAGATTAGAAAAGCAGTTTTCCAAAGCAGGATGGACCAAGACACAGTAACCACAGAGCTTTTACCTTGAAAAGGGTCGTATTGTCCTGGGATCAGTGGGTAGCCCATGCCGACGTGGGTGTGGTGGTGCGTGTGCAGGTGCCGCTGGCTGAAGGGAGAGTGGCGGTCCCTTTCCCGCTCCGCCTCCCGTTCCCGCTCGGCTGCAGCCTTTTCCACAGGCTGCAATGGAAAAGAGAAATGCCCCCTGCTTCAATCTCCAAAAAAACAACTTGTAGGAGAAATAACCCTTCTCTGTTACTGCTTAAAAAGCAGACATACAGATACACAGAAGTCCCTATTAATTGAAGGTAATTTCAAAAGGCAGGCAGTTGTTTCAGTTGGAATGAAGCCAATGCTAAACCATTGCTCCGCCCCTACTAAGCCAAGCAGTACCCATGCTTTCCTCAAAGGATGGAGATAAGAGGACTTCTCCCTACATTCACTTATAATCGCAGATTTAGAATCCACCCGACACCCTCCCAGGAACAGCTTTTGACATATGAGTCAAGGAAAAGAAATAGTTCTGGCGATTTAAGGTCAAGTTCTCTAATTACACTTTCATGTTATGTATATTTTGTAGGGGAGACCCTATCTCTTAATTTTAAACGTATCTGCATCAGTTTTTCCTACTGCAAATGTGCATCCTAAGGTTAGATGCCGATGTAAAGCACATACCTACATTCTGAATCTCTGCATGTGTGCACCCTCACAGAGAAGCCCCCCTTCTCCCAAATCAGTTTGCGTTTCTACCTTTATACCCAACCACTCTTTCACTTTTCTTTTTTTCTTTTTCATTTAAGAAAAGAACCTTTGTACCGGGGGCCTCACCCACAAAGATTCATAAATCATCTTTCTAGTTTCTATCTACAGTCTCTGGTGGAGTCATTCACTCAGCAGATACTATATTTTAACTGACTTTAAACTTCTCTTTTCTAGCCAAGATCCATTGTAGCCTTTATTGTGTCTTCATAACAGTCTCTAGAACTAGCCGTTGCCTCTTTGGGGGGAGGCCTATCTTTCACAAAGACACTGCCATGTATCATTCAGCAGAGTTATCAGGATAAGACAATGAGTCAAGGCCAGAAGACAGAAGACATGGCCCCTCCTTCCTCACTCCTTAGTCAAGTGACTCACTCTTGCACACGAGCTGCACACTGAGCGAGATCCAATCATGCCTGAACAAACTTAACAGGGCTCAGCTTTGCTCATGATGTAATGTCAACCGCCAACGTGGACCATGTGAACACCAAGTGTCAGCAGAAGGGGTAGGAAACTCACATCTGTACAGATATCAAGCTAACAACAAAGGTGAGTGATGGAGACTGGGAGGTTGTATCTCTATACATGCTAACAGCTGAAGTAGGACACACTGCCTGGGCGGGCTACTTGCTCCTATCTACTGCCAAGCATTTTGGACCTGAGTTTCTATTCTCTTATGACAAAGAGAGCATCTGAATTTGTATGTGAAATCTTATTTTTGAAAGCTGTCCCAGGGTGGTGCCTGTGGCTCAGTGGGTAGGGTGCTGGCCCCATATACCGAGGGTGGTGGGTTCAAACTCTGGCCCCAGCCAAACTGCAACACAAAAATAGCCGGGTTTTGTGGTGGGCACCTGTAGTCCCAGCTACTCAGGAGGCTAAGGCAAGGGAATTGCCTAAGCCCAGGAGTTGGAGGTTGCTATGAGCTGTGTGATGCCATGGCACTCTACCGAGGGTGACAAAGTGAGACTGTCTCTAAAAAAAAAAAAAAAAAAAGCTGTCCCTAAAGCAAACATTTTTTAACAATGTTTGCCCAATAGGTCAACTGTTTGTAGCCTCTGAATTACTTCTAAGGATGCTGTAAAATAGAGTTCTCTGTTTCCCAATTTCTCAATGTTTTATCAGAAATACTTCACACCAAATGTTGGTTCCTATGAATTTACATTTCCGCCAACAAGCATCCTCTTGGGTGAGCAAGGTATACGAGATTTTGCAACAGAAAAGCTCACTATCAACGTACACGCCTTACCAATAATTCTCCCTCGTGTGAAAGTGTCTTACTTTTTGTTGTTGTTGTTGTTGCAGTTTTGGCCGGGGCCGGGTTTGAACCTGCCGTCTCTGGCGTGTGGGGCCCAGCACCCTACTCCTTAAGCCACAGGCGCCGCCTGAAAAGTGTCTTACTTTTGAACCCTCCATTCTTTATGTATTAGGATAAAACAGCATCCTGAAATCACAGCTGGGTTCCAAAACCATGTATATTTCAAGACTGTTCTCTAGCTTGATCCCTTTTCTCCCCCCAAACACAGCACTTTTAAACAGTAACAAAAGGAGCCTTACAGCAGGAGACTTGCTGCGGTACTGGTTGGCATGCTGCTGGAGCAAATCCAGTGCTTTAGATTCAGTGGTTGTTTTCGTGTTGATGCTAGGGCTGGTATTGACTTTCTCTGTCTCTTCTCTCCCTGACATCTTCCCATAAACAGGATAATGAAATCCTGGGGAGAGATAGGCTCCTGCAGATAAACAGCAAATGCCACATCAAGTTATGGGATACATCTTAAAAAAAAAAAAATCATTTGGGTTACATGAATTTGGGATACGAGTCAGAGATCTTAAAATAGGGGGCTACATTAAGAATGAGCTACATCATCGTTAAACTGTTATCTAGGTTCTCTGATTCTCTTCTCCCAGTTAATTCATCCTGATGAACGGAGGTTATAAACAGAATTGAGCTTACAGCCATTTCATACATTTATGTGTCCGCTTAAGTGAAAGGAATAGTAACTGTAATGATTATGACAGTAAGTGCTTAGAATATTTTCATAGGCAATAAAGTATCTGTCAGTCTAACAGCCATAGCAGACCATCAGAGACTACGGAAACTCTAACAGAGGATTCTTGACATTTTATTTTAAAAAAATCTTACATTAACTCTGTTTCATCTTTGGAACTTTAAGCAGCATAAAGACAAACAAAACAAATGTCATTCTCAAAGTTTCTCATTTATCACGAGTTTTTAACAGCGAGTATTTGAACACAGCCTCTTGCCTCTACCCCAGTCAGAACCCACAACACGTACCAGGGTAACTGTGCATTAGAACGGGAGACACAGCCCGGTATGCAGGATGGCTGGGGTCATACATCTGTGGGTAAGGATAGGCATGCAAGTACTGTATGTATGACTGATGCTGACTCATGGGGGAGGAGACAGCCACTCTCGTGCCCCGAGAGTCCTTCCAATTCACAGGGGTCTTTCGATCATCATTTTTCAGCTTGTTCTCCTCCATTGATTGAGAATCAGGACGCTTGGCCTCCTTGGGCTCCTCTTTAATGCTTGTTAATGACACAGGAAGGCTGGGCACACCACTTTCTTTGTTAGGAGTTTTCCTTGGACTATCCTCTTTTAATTTCTTCTCTCGATCAAGTTCTTCTGATTTTTGCTGATCTAGGTATTTGGGCTGGTATACGTAATGATGCCATGTTCTTGAATCAGGATCCTGATTTTTAAAAAGAAAGCAGAACAGATTTCTTTTAAAATTTCCATTTTTAAGAAAACTTATCATCAGGATAGCACCATCACTATTACTTCTAATATCAGGTTAACATTTATTTGGGTCCTAGGCACTGTGCTAATAGCTTTACCTCCTTCTTTCAAAAAGGAATAACGTGTCTGAGGTAGGCATCATTATTGATTCCTTGTACAGAAGATAAAACCAACGTTTTTAAAGTACAAGCTTAAAAAAATGAGAACTGGGCTTCCAACTCAGGTTAGCTGGAATTCAGAGCTGGGGCCTTAATGTCGTTTCTCAACATTAAATAACATCCTCAGACATACTTAATCCAACCTTCATTTTCCTTTTAATGCCTTGCATAGGTAAAAAGAATATTAACAACTCCAACTCGAGCTGTTAAGAGTAAATTTAAGTAACTGCTACAGCTACTGACATCACTTAGGAGGAACATCCTTTGGTCGCCTAACACATTTTGTTATTCTACTGCGGCTGAGGCTTAATATATTGGCTCATTATGTGCTAACATCCTAATCAAAACAAAATTTCAAAATAACAGCACACATTATGGCCTCTCTATTGGAAAACAGAGCCATCTATAAGCCCCCAAATTGTACTGTTTTAATGCAGCCATGTGAAGCGAAAGCCTGATTTAGTGGGGGAAATAAGAAGAGTAAATGGCCTTTAGGACATTCGTGACAAACCATTCATGACATATAAACGCACTGGGTACCCAGCCCCTGAGGGAACATTCAAAGTTGGACCTACGTCCCAACTTTGGGCAGAAATGTGTATGTGAAAAGTGTTCTTGTTCTGATGTACCAGGGGCTGTCGAGCCTGTGGGTAGGGGTGGGAGAGGGGGCAGGGGTGTGCGGGAAATAGTAGAATTGGTGCTGCAGGGAGTCAGGATGTCTGGGCCATGACAGAAAATGCTAGTCCATGCGGTTTCATGGTGAATGATTTTCAAGTGTTCTCAGGCCAGCTGAGCGTAGGGACCTGGGATAGCTGCTGAGCGCCCCCCACCCTCCCACCCCACAGTCCCCCCACTTGCTCAGCACTAAGCTTTGCTCTTTGGGGCACTTTGCACAGAGGAGGCATCCCAGACCCTATGTCAAAGACAGCTGGGGTACCAAATTTTATTAAAAAGATGAATGGGAAGTGTAAATTTAGGGTCCCAGTTTTTTTTTTTTTTTTTTTTTTTTGAGACAGAGCCTCAAGCCATCCCCCTGGGTAGAGTGCCATGGCATCTCAGCTCACAGCCACCTCCAACTCCTGGGCTCAAGCGAGTCTCCTGCCTCCGCCTCCCAAGTAGCTGGGACCACAGGCGCCCGCCACAACGCCGGGCCATTTTTTGGTTGCAGCCATCATTGTTGTTTGGTGGGCCCGGGCAGGGGATTCGAACCCGCCACCTTAGGTGTTTGTGGCTGGCGCCTTAGCCAATTGAGCCACAGGCGCCGAGCCAGTGCACTGGCTCTTACCTGCCGTGGATTCCCTTCATTTATTGTTTTAATAAATTTTAATTGGGCATATGTAATGTGCTGTCTATCTGAGGATCCAAAGGGAGCTGTGGACCCTCTCCCTAAAATTATGTAGATTTATACAAACATACAAACATTATAATATAATCACCAGTTAACTCCTGGTGCTAATCCATTTGCTTGTTAGCCCCTGCTGCAGTTTGCCATACCTTCAGCACACTGAGGTTATTAAGAATAGGGTAGGGCATTTGTTGATTACCTGTTATTTGTTTTTGTCTCAAAATAGCCAGCCTTGCAATTTAAATATGTTGATCCTTTCTGACACCTGGTTCCAATACGATATGCTTGAAATAGCATTTTTCCTTCCTCCTACATTAAAATAACCTCTTCGTTAAAAAAAAAATTGTGAACTTGTGATTAATGAAATAGAAAATATTAATTATAAAGAAGTTAATGACCAATGTACCATTTTGCACCTTGTCACTTGTCACCCTTTTGTTTCATGTCCAACTTTGATGTCATTAAAAAAACCCAAAAAAAATACAGAAGAAGAATATAGCAATATCTACTATACAACTTTAAATTTAGCAGTAAATATTTGAAGCTTATTTTTACTCATGTAAATCATATTTTTAAGATGGGCTTATAGGCTTAGGTAAGTGGCAGACAGAAGTGCTGAGAAAGGGTGAAATGTGTTCATCACCTTTACAACTGAGAAAACACAGGCCAGTCGAGGTGGGTCACGTCTGTAATCCTAGCACTCTGGGAGGCAGAGATGGGGGATTGCTTGAACTCATGAGTTCAAGACCAGCCTGAGCCAGACTGAGACCCCCATCTCTCTCTTTTTTCTTTTTTTTTTTGGTGCAGAGTCTCACTTTTGTTAACCTATATAGAGTGTCATGGTGTCATAGCTCACAGCAACCTACCTCAGACTCTTGGGCTCAAAAAATTCTCTTGTCTCAGCTTCCCAAGTAGCTGGGGACTATAGGTGCCGGCAACAAGGCCAGGCGATTTTTTTTGTTGTTGTTTAGCAGACTTGGGCTAGGTTTGAACCCACCAGCCTTGGTGTATGTAGCCGGCACCCTAACCACTGAGCTATGGGCACCAAGCCGCCTTTTTTTTTTTTTTTAAGAGACAGAGTCTTACTTTGTCACCCTTGGTAGAGTGCCGTGGCATCACAACTCAACCATGATATCACAGCTCACAGCAATCTCCAGTTCTTGGGCTTAGGTGATTCTCTTGCCTCAGCCTCCCGAGTAGCTGGGACTACAGGCCCCTGCCGCAACGCCTGGCTATTTTCTTGTTGCAGTTTGGCTGGGGCCAGGTTTGAACCTACCACCCTCAGTATATGGGGCCAGTGCCCTGCTCACTGAGCCATAGGCACCACCCTTTTTATTTCTTTTAATATTTTTTATATGTATATTTTTGGAGACAGTCTCACTTTGTTGCCATGGGTAGAGTACCCTGGCGTCATAGCTTACAGCAACCTCCAATTCCTGGGCTTAAGCGATTCTCTTGGCTCAGTTTCCGAGTAGCTGGGACTATAGGTGTCTACCACAATGCCTGGCTATTTTTTTTTAGGAGGCCCAGGCTGGGTTTGAACCAACCAGCCCTGGTGCATTGTGGCTGACACTCTACCCACTGAGCTATGGTTGCTGCCAGAGGCTTTTTTTTTTTTTCTGAGATAGGATCTACCTTTGTCACCCAGGCTAGAGTACAGTGGTGTCATCATAGTTCATTGCAACCTCAAACTCCTGGGCTCAAGCGATCTTCCTGCCTCATCCTCCCAAGTTGTTGGTACTACGAGTGCCCGCCACTATGCCTGTTTAATTTTTCTATTTTTTTGTAGAGACTGGCTCAGGCTGGTCTCAAACTCTCTCCTCAAACATTCCTCCTGCTTTCACCTCCCAAAGTGGTAGGATTATTAGCATGAGCCACCACACCTGTCCTTAATGTTAACTTTTTAAAGTTTGTGGTAAAATTTATATAAAATGAGATTTGCCATTTTACCCATTTTTAAGTATACAGTTAATTGGCAATAAGTACATTTATAATACTGTGCAAGCATTACCACTATTTCCAATTTTTTTCATCATTCCAAATAGAAACTTTGTATCCATTAAGCAATAACTCTCAATTGCCCCTCCCTCTAGCCTTGGGTAAGTTCTATTTAGAGTCTCTGTATTTACCTAATCTGGATATTTCATATAAGTAGAATCATAACAATATTCTTTTGCTTCTACCTTTTTTCAAAAAGCATAATATAATGTTTTTAAGATTCATGTTGTATCAAATATCAGAACTCCTTTTTTTAAATGGCTGAATTGTATGTATATGCCATATTTTGTTTGATCTTTCGTTAATGGACACTTGGGCTGTTTCCATCTTTTGGCTATTGTGAGTATTATTCTTTTCTCTTCTTATACTATCTTTTAAAAAATAGATTTAGGGGGCTACAGGTATTTTTTTGTTACATGGATGTGTTGTGTAATACTGAAGTCAGGGCTTTTAGTGTATCTGTCACCAGAATAGTATATATTGTACCTGATGGATTTTTATCTGTCACCTCCCTCATACCCTCCTCCCTTAATTTTTAATGTTTGTTATGCTACACTATGGTTGTATATGCCCTTCCTTAAAAATGTGGAATGCTTCATGAATATGTATGTGTCTTTTTTACAGAGGGGCCATGCTAATCCCTTTATTCCTCTAATTCAATCAAGTAATTAATTAGTTTATTTTTGAGGCAGGGTCTTACTATGTCACTCTTGGTAGAGTGCTGTGGCATCATAGTTCACAGCAACTTCAAGTTCCTGGGCTTAAGTGATTCTCTTGCCACAGCCTCCCAAGTAGCTGGGACTACAGGCACCTGCCACAATGCCCGGCTATTTTTTTGTTGTAGTTGTCATTGTTGTTTAGCAGGCCCAGGCCGGGTTTGAATTCACCAGCCTCATGTATGTGGCTGGTGCCATAACCACTGTGCTATGGACTCTGAGCCATATTCTTTTAATTTTAGTATATATGCTGCCAAAGTTAGCACTGCTGTAAATATTTGCAAACAAGGTGGAAAATATTGGTTGGTATGTACATCGGAATGGAATTGTTGGATAACATGGTAATTCTATGCTTAACTATATATTCTTTTGAAAAATGTTTATTCAGATCCTTAGCTCATTTTTTTTCTTTTTTTGAGATAGGATCTCACTCTGTTGCTTGGGCTAGAGTGCAATGTTGTCATCATAGCTCACTGCAAATTTCTGGGTTCAAGTGATTCTTCTGCCTTGGCCTCTTGAATTGCTAATTGTTCTTTTTTTTT